>VUQK01044421.1:21629-32270 GCA_015106715.1 Bujurquina vittata
GAGGGGGGGAGGGGAGGGGGGGGGGGGGGGGGGGGGGGGGGGGGGGGGGGGGGGGGGGGGGGGGGGGGGGGGGGGGGGGGGGAGGGGGGGGGGGGGGGGGGGGGGGGGGGGGGGGGGGTTACAGTAACAGCTCCTGGAAATACCCGATAAGAGCGTCTCCCTCATCCTTGAGACAAAGCACCATTTCAGGAGCAGATATGGGTGCTGGCTACTCTTCAAGAATCAAGCCAGGAGGAACAGAAAGGAGAGGCTGCTGGATAAACACCAGCAGGTGCACAAGAGACTCCCAGAGCAGTTTGCTGAATGCAAATGTTCACACGCAGACAATTACAAGCATGGATGCTCACATAATTCTGTTAACAAACACATATTTTTCCATTATTTAAATCTGGTGAAATAAACACAGAAACACACAGGCATACATCACACAATTATTCACTGTTGAGGAAATTGGTGCACAATATTGTGTGTCAAATAAATCAAAACTATACCACCTTTCAGTTACAGTTAAGACAAAATTGAACAAAACAAACACTCTAAGCTGAAGAACAGGATAGTTGCTCAAATTTAAAATTAAACTCACTCCTATTTTCCCCACAGTAGGAACGCAATGCAACAAAAGTCAGTGCATATTTTGCAGCAGCGCTGCAGGGACTATGCTGCTGTGCCATTTTGCTTTTTGCTTTCGCGTTTCTTTTGAAAAGTCTGTGGAAATTTGTCAGTGTGCTTTGGATCACTGTCACGGTGGAATATTCATGGCATTTGACGGGTTTCTGGAGACTGGATGTCATCTTGTCAGCCAGTATTTTGGTATATCCACTTATGGTATTCTTGTTGTGTTCTGTATCAGCACACCCCCATCTCAGCCTTTTGTACTCAAGCAGCACCATATCATGATATTACAAACATCTGCGATGCCACAGGTATTCCAACTTTTTTAAAAAAATATTAAGTTTCTAATGTCAGGCCTGTATTTTTAGCATAGCTTATTCATAAAATTCACTTCTGCTTGTCAGCATTGAAATAAAGAAGTTGCTGACAGATGATAACATTGTGAATGATTTGACAATTAAGTGAAATGGTACAGTGGTGCCCCTCATTTAATCGTGTGCTCATGAAGTAGCAACTTTAATAATAAAAGTCCTCTCTAAATGGGCCTTATCTTTTTTGCTGACCTATCCGTGCATTGATTTATACTGCATATGGCATCATGCTGACCAGCCTGTGTTGAATGGCAACAACACAATGTTCTCCATCTTATCTATTTATCCGATAACCAGCCTTATCGATAAGTTTCCACTAAGCAATCACCTACCCGCCTGAAAGAAAGTGTCAGTATCAGCCTGCACGTCACTGTAAATGAGTTTATAGTAGTACTTAAAGCTCACCGGCCAAGAATAAGAATATGGTGGTGGCACGATCTTAGGAAATGATGAGTGTGTTGATGCCCCAGTGCAGGCCTCAATGTGAGATTTACTGACATTTCAAAGCATATATGTCATATAAAGGTGCAATGTGGAATTCAGTGTGGACTATAGACTATGCGGTGCAACATTATTTCTCTTCTTTCAAAAGTATTTCAAGGAAGTGATCAAATTAAGATATTAAACTATTCTAGTGATGTGGCTTTCTTTCTCCAAGAGTTGTATCATAATGAACCACATCCAGCCCAGACTGCTCTTTATGGCCCCCCTGTGCCCTCTGGGAAGAGATCCAGATCAATCAAGTACAAAACCAACAGATTAAAAGACTGCATTTTTTTTTGGTCTTTTGCTGTCAAAAGAGCTCCTGAACAGCTTTTCACTGTTTTGTGAACAATGACAATAAGAAAAGAACAGAAAGCTGTGTCAGAGGCTTATAGCAGGCAGCGATACAGCTTCAAAAAGCCAGAGATGTGAATGAAACCTGCAGAACACATACCTGTGCCAAGGAAGAGCACTTGGTAGTTGCCGTCAGCAGCCATGACCTGGTCCACAGCCACTGCTGTGTATTTGTAGTCAGCGTTGGTACGAACCACCAGGGGTCTCCTCCCCGCCGGGTAGATGGGGTTGAACATTACAGGATGGTTGCGTACAAAGGTCACCACGTCGTCTGGGAACTCCTTTGTCGTGTGAGTGTCAGGTGTGAAGGCTCCGCCGGGACACTGGAGACACATAGGGAGGGTTTGCAGTCTCATTCACACATTTCCACAATCTTAGGCATTAATGAATAAAAATTAAAATAAACAAAAAAAATTCTATTTCTAGTCCTATTATTAAGAAAATACATTACTTATTGTTGGGTGGCTTTAAATGGTTTGGGTACTTATTTATATAATATGAAACAGGAAGCTAACTTGAGAAATCTTTAGGAGATGAGTTAATTTTTTTCTACATCATGAAGTGAGAAGATGTGACGTCAACACTTTTCTTCGGCCCTAATTCTTTTCAAGTTTGAAAGGTCTAAAAAGGTAAAGTCAAGATAAATATTTTTAGATTTTTGAATGACAGAGTGATCTAAAAATGAACTTACAGTTCCAGGCCTTGGATAGGGGATGCGCCCCTGGAATGCAACCCACTGAAAGTTGGGCCCTTCTCTGTGAGCGAAGGGCCCGTTGAAGACCGTGAGAATGTCCGCCATGTTGTACACACACACTGCTGAGCCTTTAAACACGGAGCTGAAATGAAATCCATAAACTGAATGAGAATCAGGATTCACAATCTCAGCACCCTCCCAGATGAAATATAAGTTGTTTATTGAGGTCCCATTTTCTGAGTTGAGTCTAGGTGAAATAGCTGTCACGCTCCACTGTGGACAGCTCACCTATTTCCTCCTCGATGGTCTGATGTGGTTTGGCTCAGCCATTTAAAACCACACAGCTTAACACATAAAAGAAGCGTTGTTGAGAAGGGGAACAGAAGCATATTGTGCAAAGTGGAAGAAAGAAGGAATAACACAGAGCTCAGAGACCTCGAAGACCTCACTGTTTGGTTTGGCTGTGTTTTGGAGCCAGGAGACACTATTGCGGGCTTTCTACAATCCTGAGGTAACAAGTGGATCAAGGGCCTGTGGGAGTGTCACCCTGGGTTAAACAGACAGACCCAATTAAAGATCACACTGATATATAGACAAAATAAGCATAGATAAATGTAGCTTGGAAATGTTGGCAAAATGAAGCCAATGCAGAAAACAGCTACATCCTATCTGAAGGCCACCAGATGACAATAGCTGTAGTTTTTGTTTCTTATGCCCGGGTCCACGTATTTAAAGCTGGCTGCTTTTAAATTAAAAATTCTGTCCGATATCAGACTATTATCTTTCAGGCTTGTCTCTAGCATGTGTTTATGTAGGCGCAGAAACAGGGCTGGGTTTCAGTTATTTGAAAAATGCAGTAACTAAATTCTTTGTGCACTCAACAATCCTACTGAGTGCTCTTATTCCATGCTTGTGGAAGACATCTGACGAGATCATCTCCTACAACAACTATATTAAGATGTGCTATAAATGTATCTGTTGCACTTGGTCTGCAACATGGCACAACACTGCAAAAGATCTTAAGGAAAGAACATCAAAGAGTGCCATATGGCGAAACCACCAGGATACTGTAATTGATAGTTCATCGTCTGAATAAGCTGTTCTGCAACATGACACGAAATTTATATGTAACCAGCCCTTTGACAAGCACATCCCCATCTGCTGATATCCACTGAATGATTAACATACCTCCGAGGCCTGCAGGAATGTTACAGTTGGCTTCATCGGTCTTACCTTGTGGAAGTGAACACGCCAAACACCAACAGGCCCTTGGGATGATCCGTTTCCAGCAAAAACACACTTTCTATAAGGGAAAACACATATGTGCACACAAAGACAGAAGCATACATCTTCCAGTTTAATACCTTCAACAAATTCCCCAAATCTCATTTCACCTCATCCTGCAGATAAGAAGGCCAAAGACGCTTTGATAAATGTACATGTTGACAGATGGAGTCTGATGGGGTCTTGAATGCTATGTGCTGATGTTTCTAGTTTGAGGCTGACGCTAGGAAAGTACTGGTCAAATATGCTCATAGCTGAACACCATGTAACCAAAACCAACAGAACAATTGTTTTGAAACTGGACAAAAGGCTGAAATCCTTGTCCAGACCAAACACGGGATGTTCTAGGGAGTGTTTATGGAGAAAGCAATCTGTTTGAAACCTTGGAACATAAATAGCAAGCTTTTGGAAACTGGTAATGTGTAATACCTTGATAATAACAGGGTTGCATGACTGCAAATATGTCTTTTTTTCCTTACTCACCAAGTTCATCAAAATGTGTTTCAGTGCCATCTTCCTCCACAACTGAGCACACCAATCTGGCTTTGAGAAAGGTGGTCCATTTATTGACCAGGCTGCGCTGTCCTCCGATATCATTCTGCCAACAAAAGCTGCGCATGACAACTCAAAACCACAAAAGAAGCAGTGCTGGTTTATTTTGCCACAAGAAAAAGGCACTTACTGGACAAACTCTGGCCACCATGGTGTGGATATTTTTAGTATTTCCACTATTATCTGTTAGCCTCTCACGGAAGAAAAAATACAATTTGGAGTCATTGGGGTCCGTTCCATCTGGTATGAGGTGGGCGTCGATGAAAATGGGTTCTGAAGAAACAGAAACAGGGTAAGAGGCCCGTTACGCCTTATTTGTGTGACTTCACACATAGAATCTTTCATATGTATGTGTGCTCACCACTAAGCCACTTAGAGTTGTGCTGATCAGTCCGCACTGCGTTTCTCTTGGTTAGGCTCCTGAAGATGGCAGCATCTGTCCCCATGAAGTCAATGTACATGCCTGAGAACAGCTCCTGATCTAGAAGAATGCACGGAAGCCCAGTCAACAATATTCTTACTCAGCAATCCCAAAAAACATCAACAAAATAGACATTTTGTGCATTCAGATATTTTGGTAATATATGGAAACACTTCACTTATTCATTACTATTTTTTTAAAAATGATCCCAAAAACCTACAGATTTAACAGCGCTTTACACTCTGTGTGTGTCCTGCTGCTAATAAGCATGTTCATCACAGCCGCTACATGCTTTTTATCACTCCTTTTCTTTCACTTAATCATCTATCACTTTCAGGCCATATGTTTTTGAGGATGTCAGGCAAGTTAGGGGAGGATTAAGGGTATGTGGCCTGTATCCAAACCAGCTTGCTAAGGAGTGAGTGTTGACAGTGCTCAGACAACCACAAAGGGTCCAAGACACGAGGATTTGGAGATGAAGCACAGCTTTTATTGAGCCCAGACACGGCCTCAGAGTTTCCCTAGAGGCTCAGAGTGCTGCATCACTGCTTTCACAGCACTGGCTTTGACCTCGGCTGTATTTGGCAGACCCTTCCTACCACTTTGGATTATTCTGCACTCTTCCCTCTGGCTCCCTCCTGGTGATCTCTGACATTGCTCGCTGGCCGGCAAAGCTGCTGCTGACACGGCAATGCTCATGTGTCAGAGAGCAGAGCGCAGGGTGGAGCGTTTCTCCTTTAGACGTGTCAACAGCAACCGAACACCCCTCGGCCAATCAGAGATCAAAGGAAAGAGAGAGAGAGGGATGGTTTTAACCTGATTTGATTGAGGTACTAACCTGTTTGTTTTATGTGTATTAAACTGCAATTTTAATTTTACTCACTTTTTGAGTGAGAAAATGTAAACTACCATGTTACTTTCAATTTGAATGGCCAATTAAAAATAACATGTGGCACCAATATAGAAGTACCTTCCACTGCATATCTACTTTTTGCCACCGGGGGTGGGAGTGACTGTTCTGGTTGCAAAAAGAGGTCAGATTACAAAGAAGCCTATGAGGGTCATTTGATTTATTACCAAAATGATCATTTTAATAACTTTAACACCTGTACGTGCATTTATTACAGCTTGATGTGAATTTTTTTTATCCCATTTACATTAAAAATAAGTGATGATGGAGGGTATAATTTAGGGCGTAAGTTGTCTGGGTGCAGATGTGATGAGTGTGTCCTTGCAAATCACATCACATCACATCACATCATGATAATGAAAAAAATCTATGGAACAAGATTTCACAAATAAGTGATGATGTCACAGTGGCCATTGTTTAAATACAGTCTATGGCTTATGCACACTTTTTTTTCTTCATATTATGGAAAGAATTTGTGTTTAGCTCATATTAACTTTCTTTCGTTTGTCTATCCGGTTGTTATATGGACCAATGAAAAAAGTTCTCAAATCACAGAAGCAAGAAATCATGACTGAATTGGCACATCACTGAAAACCATACAAAGCAAAGCATTTTCAACCCTATTTGACCCCATTGTGAGGTCATACATTTATATTGAATGTGATGCTTCAAATTATTTTCATTGTCATCTGTCAGAACAAAAAGTTACATCTAGAACAAAAAATGTTCTTATTTCAGAGGTTTTGGGGGGAAAAGAGAGGGAACAAAAGGGTAGGAATTATCAGAGGCACCTACTGAGCATGACAGAGACTGTATTCACTTGAGGATTGAAGGAGCACCTTCCTTTTCCTGACTCGGTCCTGGAGTCAATGTAAAATACTTGTTCCTGCCACAGAGAAAAAGAGGAAGTCAGACATTGTGGAGACAGTTTTATATGATACATTATTCTGTCTTTTGCTCTCTGCCACTATAAAACTGCATGTTTGAGTGCAGCAATAGTCCCACAGAGCAGCCCTGCTCAGAGTCTCCTTGCATTTGGCTTTAAGGAGGCACAGAGGCAGTCCTGCCCTGGTCTACCTTAACTGCTGCATGTGGGATAGTAAAAAGAACATTCCATCTGGGAGGAGAGGAGGAGGAATTTCCCTGCCGGACAGCCATCTCCTCTTCTCAGGTGGAAATGCTGCCAGCCTTCTCGTGGCAGACTGGACAGTCCAAGCACCACAGTAACCTTTGTAAATTATAGCACTTCCTGTCCCATCTTATTTAGATCTTGCCCATGGCGATGGTGCAGCTTGCTTGAATGGAGATGACGTCAGCTAACCACCATTATTCCAGGAAAATGTGTCTGTTCGCCAAGAGGTTCTGGAAGTGGATTGACTCCATCTGGCAGGTCCTGTCATTAACCTCTACACTGCAAAAAATAGCCATCTTATTGATTTTAAAGCACCTCTCCTCTCAAAAGGTTTTATTTATTGGTAATTCACTTGGCTGATTGACCTTTGCTGTGCAGAGTGTTTCTCTAAAAATTTGCAAAAAAGATGAAGGGATAAATGCTTTTAAAGGTTTGGAAATTGTTTATTTTCCATTTAGGTGCAATCCATCATGCAGTGATTATTTGATTAAAGGACATCTGTAGAGTACATTTTTGACAAATGCCTATACCCCAAAATATGCTACGAGGACATTTGAAAAAGTTATGACACCATATAAAGATTTAAAGACTAAATAAAAGATTAATTCTTTTATTAAGAGTGACATTTATTGCAGTTTGTAAATCACTATATACTGTATCTGAGAAGTACTTGGAAAAGTAAGGCAGAAAACACAGACATGTGGAAAAAACTCCCCGTTAGACCCATTCAACAGTCTGCTGCACGTCCACAACCTGGGGCAAAGGTCCACAACGACAGCTCACTGTCAGCTTCCCACTACAACAGCGTGTAACTTTTAACAGATCACTTTTCTTGAGACGCTGACATGTTTGAGTTCAGAAGTTGCAAACATAGCAGTTTGCCTTTCAAACAAAAACCCCAAATGACAAAAGGCCCGGCGGTGAGGAAGGAGCCTGGTTTGCAGCTCTCTCGGTCTGCTTATTAGTGTTTGGCAGCAGCTGACAGTCTGTGGCTGAATGCTGTTCACTCGGTGAGCACTTTTCTCCTGGAGGGCTTCCCCGCTCTCACTTTCAGAGCTGTGTGGCCGGAGATGAGAGCTCAGAAAACAGCCATCCATCCTTAACACTAGACCTCAATTTTCTCTCTCTTATCCCTGGCATCTCTGCTCTCATGTGGCATCAAACTGACTACATGAAAACTTTGCTGCAACTTTTTTTTTTTTAACCATAAGTTGAAGCTTCTTAACTCCTAGCAGATCTATAAAAAGAGCACTGCTGCATGATTATAGCAATTTATTATGCACTGGTTGACATCCCTTTAATGTATTTTCAGCTCTTAGTGATTCTGAATTACGGCGTTCTCGTTCCAGTAGAGAGCGGAGCAAAGAAAATTCAATTTTCATATTATTGTAGCAATCAATCAAAAGTATGCCATGTTTGATCTGAACCTCTAAACAATTGTACATAAGTTGATTTATTACAAAAAACAAAAGAGTAAACAAACCTCTGGAGACATTTTTTTTATAATTACTTTATCTGTCACACAATGAATGAGATTTGCTTATTTTCTCTGTGTGGCAGTATTCAAACTAATTTAACTCAGCACACACTTTATACTAACAGTCCACTAAAGCTTTCAGGAACCGAATTAAATGAACAACATCAGTTTAATTTTAGTTGCTCAAGATAGTTGACACAAGCTTATTTTTGAAAATAACAGCGTAAAGATTGCTAGACTAGTTTTATTTTTCCACTTTTGAGATTATTTCAGTGTATAATCACTCTCACTCTGTGGCCTATAAAGTCCAAATCTGCAAAGCACTATGGAAAATGTAACCAGTAACAAGTGTTACAATAGCTGCAGCAATGATCACACACGCCAGTGTTCCCAAAACATTTATTCCTTCATGAGTTTGCTTTTCTAATGAAGCGCTTCCTTCGTTTATACCCACCTCTGGCCTGCGGCCCCTGTTGACGTACACGCAGACGGGACTGTACGCTCCGCTGCCACACATGAACAGATGAGTCCTGTTATAAGGCTGCACCACCCGGATGAAGTTCCCACAACCGTGCTGGAAAACAGAGATAAACAATGAGATGCACATGCTAATGTAAATAAAGTCGATCTGAGGGAAGACATTTGGGACTTCATGACTTTATCCCCCCCAAGACTGTATATAAATGATGGCTGTAGCCACCTTTATGTCACTGCTTGGTCTGTGGACAACTAATTTTGGAAAGGAGGAAAAACAAATAGAGAACCTGGTTCATATGAGGTAGTAATTCATACTTATCTCACTTGCTGTGGTGGTTATAAAACACTCATACTCCACAATAAAAGGATCCTTCACAGGTCTGGTATTAATGGCGGTGGATGGCATATCCAGGTAAGACTGAGTACTGCTCTAACTTCATCTCTGCATCTTTGCTTCCACTTTCCAAACCCCACAGCTGTAGGGCTGCTGGACCTTGTGGCTAATTAAGCCTGAGTTTGCAGAAAATAAGTGGAGAGGTGAAGCGAAAGGGGAAAGAAGCGGGGAGCAGAGGAACACATATCCAGGGAGCTGTCAGGAACTTGGCCATGGCTGCTGGAATGACAGCTGCTGCAGCCCATGGTCAGTGCACATGGCTCCACTGAGAGCGATCAATGAAAAGTAGCAAAACTTTTTACTGTCACACCCATTTCTAACATTTTTCATACTGTTTTTAAAAAAATTCTAGCTCTGTCTGTCTTAGTATCAACTTTACTCATTTGTTTCATCACATCCTTCCGAGGCACCAGAATCAGAAATTAGCCTTTCAGACTAAAACACACACGACTTATGTTTGAATTTCATATTTCCTGATATAAAAGCCGTCTATTAAAGTTGATATGTTTGAGCAAGTGGCAAACAGACTTAATTTCTCCCCTGATGCGACGTTTTGGGACAAACAACATGCAGTAATTTTCTGGAACTGACCACAGATCATATTGCAGGAGGGAAACCTCATATTTATAACAATAGCAGATGTATAGGGGCTCTGAATTTTAAAAAGAAGAAGAAGAAGAAGAAAAAAACATCCATGAGAAAGGAGACTGTACTGTAAAATGCTCTGTGGTGTAAAAAAAAGGAAAGAAAAGAAATGGAAAGATGTTGAAGAAGTTGGAAAAAGTGACCAAGGGGGGGGAAAAATGGTAATACAGAAAGAGAAAGAGAAATCTTTAAAAGAAAACTGGCAGGGATTCAAATAAGAAAAGGCATGACAGAAGGGAGAAGGGGCCATCAAGTGGCTCCACACAGAGATGGCTCACCCAAATATTTGTGGTAGCCTGTCTGCAGCAGGCTTGCTATGAGTCAGAGCAGCACAAATCCCTCCATGACTGGAAACAGCTTTTTTTTTCTGTATCTGCAACAGCATGTTGACTGAAACCCTGGCTCTGTCAGCCCAGGGGGTGTCAGATGATGTGGCGATGGTGGAGAATGTACGACAACATGCGGGACTGGTGACAGAGTGGCTCTTTTTACAGTTTTTTTTTAAAATTAGGCCTTCCATTTGTGTATAAAGTTACTTATGATAGTTTCTTTTTCCCCTTCTATTCTTGTGTCCTCAGCACTGCAATATATATATATATATAGACAACTGTGCACGTACATGTTTCAGAACAACCCAATTAGAGGGAAACGGATGCGAAGGAGGAATAAGTTGAGTCTCACTGTATGTCTTCATTAAATCTTGTTGCAGCTAACAAGTGCTTCTCAAAATCAGGCCGGCTTATGAAACCTCTGTGTCAGCAAGCTTTGATTCTGTCTTATTTTTAATAATTTTTTTTTTTTTTTTTCAGTGATCCACGACATTTCAATCGCCCCC
>VUQK01044421.1:38760-61105 GCA_015106715.1 Bujurquina vittata
TATTTTTTTTTTTTTTTTTTTTTTGACAGCACAACTTTTTTTCCATTTAATCAAAACAGAAAACAGAAGTTGGAGTACATCTGTGTTTATACGTCCAAGATGACGAAATCCCTTGGATCGCGTGTGGTTCTTCTGTTGTGGTTTGCTATGTGTTCCTAGTTGTTGAGATCACACAAACACTGAAAGGCAAGGGCGTCAAAAATGGTTGTTTACACAGTTATTGAAGCATCACCGAGATTCTTGTTAAAGTTTCAGGATTTGCATTTTATATTTGGTTTAATGAAGGACAGAATAAAAGACATGATAATAAACCTGTCCTACTAGTGGAAGGATTGGGAAGCTGCATTTTTAAGTATTTATTGAGAAGGCCGAAAGGCGTGAACCTCACTTTTAATGATATGAAAAACAAAGTAATGTGGATGATGAAATGGTTTTATCCTCTGCCATTGTTCATTTTATTTCTGTTCCTCTGAACCTGCAGTGATAACACCAGCAAGCAAAGACAGAGGAACCAGGGCCTGAGCACTGACAGCTGGTGGGTTTTCTATTATGGATGCAGGTAGGTGGGACGTAACAGCAGCCCCTTGTCTCTTGGCTTTGACTTTAAGCTTTGACCCATAGTGCCCCATGGGTTGGATGGCAGACCAATTTTCCACCCTGATCTGTTGGATGGACAGCGGGGTTAGAAGAAAAGGAAAGCTGGTAGCTGGGAAGCTGAGACTTTATCTCTGTTCCAACTTCTTATTTTTTTGTTCATGAATTGGCCAAGCAGAAGAGGCACAAAAGCCTTTTGTTGGGTCAAGAAACAACGGTAGTCATTCAATTCAATTCTGCTCAACAACAGATGACTTCCTGCCAATCATAAAAACAGAAAGCGTTCTTCATATATTGAAAGATGGCATTTCATGTGTTTCAATGAAATGCATTCCTTTTAACTGTTTAACTGTTTACCGGTGTAACTCTTTAAAGCGATACTCCTTTGGTTTTGCATTGTGACAGAAAAATAGAAACAGAAGGATCAAAATCAAAGCAGGAGATGCCTTGATGCAGAAGAGTACAGAAGAGCCTGCATTTTCCATAGAGCAAATCAATAATATTTATGTAAGGAAAAGGACATGCACTTTTTGCTGTGTGCCAAAAAACTGAATGAGATAATAAAAAAAACCCAACGTCATAGGTGGTCCAACAATGTGACAAATGCAATAAACATAAATCATCTCTGACTCACATCCTTTTTGGAGTTTCAAAATGAAATGGAGACCTCTGTTTCCTGAAAGCAGACTGTATTTTTTTTGTTGCTTCTGTCACGACATATCAAAAACAGATATCTGAAGCAGCTACAAGCTGTGATCAGCGTGGCAGTTAATTCAGCCTCCTGTACACTCTGAGACAATCGATTCTTCATGGGCACAAGGTTCAGTGCAATAACTGAGTGAGGCGTCCCACAGAGTGAAAAACAAATATGCCTTTTTTTTTTGGTGAAGGGTGAAAAACATAGAAGAAAAAGAAAGAAAATGAGGGTAAAATGAAAGGACCCGCCACTGTGCCCCTGTTTGTTGCATGGCAAAGGAGGAATTTGCAATGCACAACTCAATTGTATTCTTCTGTGGTGATTACACATCCAGGAGAGGAAATGCAACTGCAACAAGGAGGCATCTCTCAGGTTTTAAAGACTTTCTGACAGACTTGCCCCCCTCAAAATTGTTTGCGTGATCAAAAACCCGAGTTTTAAAGCAGTGACTCCAGAAGAAAACAATGCTTCCATGGTTCTGGTTAGGGATAATAATACAAGAAGTGGTCTGTTGTAATGCAGCATCATAAAAAGTGGAACTTCACAGTGGCTGGAAAATATGCAGGATGTTTATGAGAAAGGCATTTGTAATGTTGAACCACGTGGTCTGAGATTTTAGGCGCTGGTGCCAACGCTTCAGCAGCCTTTTGGGATCTTCGTCCGGTTTGATAGGATATTGAAACAGTGCGGTGTCACGTTTTGTTTTGGGGTTTTTTTTTGGAAGAGAAATATGGCAGCAGCTGTAACTTGTTAGATTCCCCCAGATAAGGGAGTTTCGCCGTGAAACTCCACCAGCAGAGACTTTTATGTCCACATGACATGATGATAAAATCAGCGTGGAGGAATAATATTGGATTATATTGTCAGGATATTAGCTTGTTTTTTTGTGGATCGGGGATGAACAGCTTCAAACTAACTGGATGTTTAGAGTGTTGGGGTTTTTGATTAATACTAGTGTCTGAACACAAGCCAAAGGATCCCTGCAACTAATTAAACACACTTCAAGGTTGAACGGTGGGCCAATTACAAACCAACCTTAGTTTCTCTCATGCAAATCAGCCCTCATCAATTGGCTTTTTACCTGAAAGGCCAGCATGAATATATTAACTCCATGCTAATGAGGCTTGCTTTCCATTTAGTTAAAGCAGAGCCCGTTCTGTGGTTGTCAGGGGTAGCTGGTGGGAGGACCCCAATCACTCATCTTGATAAATATTGAAGCAGGGGCTTATACCGCCCCCTCCTCATTCATCTCTCCTCACAAGAAGGAATGGGTTTCATCACAGAGGCCTGACTTCAAACCTGGTGCCAAATACCGTTGCTTTTTACCCAGACAATGCTAAGAGCTCTTGGGTTCACTTCTGGATGGCTGCACTCACCTAACACCGTGCCGACCCACTCACACATACTGAGTCTGCAAAAGACTTTATCCTGGCAACTGCCAAGCCTCTTTAGAGATAAAAAATGGCGCTGGAACTTTTAGCCATCAATTCTCCTTAAGGAGCCATTCGGTGGTATACTGTAATGGATGGTGACATATAAATATGGCAGAAGGGTTAAGAACTTAAAATGTCAATCTAGTACAAGAAGACCACCCAAGACATATTGTGCTGGCTGACAAAGTCGTCCGATTGTCTGTGCAACTGACATACTCCAAATTCCCAGGAAAGCTGGACTCAGCATGCAAACAGCACTCTAAAACTTACTGTACTGCAACTGCTAGTAATGGACAAAAGCCCTGCTGGCTTTATATCTGCTGTGTGTCATTAATTTCCTGATTGCTGTCTGTCACCAATTATCCACATCCAGACATTTTTAATGGGAATCATATGGCTGAACAGAGTGCGTGAGTTGAAGTATATGCCTTCTCTCACCCTGGCGTCAAAAAGCAGACTAAACGTGACACGCGAGATCGGAGTGTATTTTCTCCTTTGGTTTTCTGCGTGTGTTTGGGCAGAGTGATGTTAACTGCTGGTGCGTGGCTGACCTGCTAATGTGACAGCTAGTATTTCCTGTAAGAGACGAAACTTGAGCTGATAAACTGTCCACCATGACGCCCCGCGCGCCAGCTAGTTTGGGATCCCATCGCCTCAATTAGCATCTATGCCATCTCTTCAGATGTCACCAGGAGTCGATGCTTCACACAGAATCAATCCATACAGCCGCCGTGACTTTTAACCTCTGACCTCTCACCTGCCCATATCAGGAGTCTCTAGTTACTATTCACCTCTAGCGGACAGTAAATCTCTGTGCTTTTACTGTCAGGAAGGATCTTGTAGAGAGTCTCAGAGGGAGGGGAGGCCTTCAGGAGATATGGGTCACAGGGTTTTTAGCGCTGATGGGTTTACTAGGCATGTAGGAAAACCATCTACAGCCACATTCAAGGCTGAAATGATATCTCGTATCAGGGGATTAAAGTCGTCTGGTCCTTAGCAAGCAGCAGAATTGTTAAAAAAACAACAAAAACATACTAAACCATATAAATGAATAATCCAAAATGCAGAAGTAACATATGAAAATTAAGTACACCTTTAATGCTTTGATGGGAATTAAGAGGGTAAGCAGCAGCCAGGCGCCGCAAATCAAATGCACTTGATTAAATCATCAGCATGTATGAGCACTTCTATAAAAGGAGAGGTTTTGGCAATATGCTGGTCTGGAGCATTCAGGGGTGTGATGACACAATGCCAAGAAGCAATGATATCAGAGAGAAACTTAGAGAGGTAATAGTTGCTGTCCTTCAATCTGAGAAGGGTTACAACGCCATTTCCAAACAGTTTTAAGTTCATCATTCACCAGTGAGAAAGATTATTCAGAAGTATGAAAACATTCAAGACGGTTTACAATATTCCTGGATGGGGATGTCCCAGCAAATTCATCCCAAGGTCAAGGTCCCATGCAATGTTCAGAGAAATTGCAAAAAACCCAAGAGCTACATATCAGACTCAACTGGCCTCAGTTAGCATGTAAAATGTAAAAGTTCATGACAGTAAAATTTGAAAAAAACTCAACAAGTATGGCTTGTTTGGAAGGGTTTCCAGGAGAAAGCCTCTTCTGTCTGAAAAGAACATGGCAGCACAGCTTAGGTTTGCAAAGCTGCATCTGAACAAACCACAAGACTTCTGGAACAATGACCTTTGGGGAGACGAGACCAAAGTGGAGATAGCTAAAGCTCAGTCAAAAAATTGGATCACGCAACAGGACAGTGATCTCAAGCACAGTAGCAAATCCACAAAAAAGAAAAGAGAAAGAAAAGATGTTGCAGTGTCCCATTTAAAGTCCAGACCTCAACCCAAATGAAATGGGCCTTAAGAGAGCTGTGCATAAATGAATGCCTGCAAGCCCGGCTTCTGCATGTTGGCTTAGTTTTTCTTAAATAAATAATGAGATGGTGCAATATGTCATGTATTGTTGTTCATTTGAGACTTCATTTAAAGAATTCTAGAACCTCATAGGTACCAAATGATTTGTTACTTTATCCTGATGTTCCAGTGAAAGGAAAATAATGTGTCTTAAGTCTTTATTCTGAGATATATATATATATATATATTTATTTTTTTTAAGGTATTGTACACTTTAATAAGCTGAGCTTAACTATAGCACATAACAGAACAAGTGATGGAAGCAAACAAGCATAATCCCTTCATAAAATCGGATTACTGCTTTGCATTAATGCTAAAGAATTTTTCAAAAACCTTGGCTCTCCTTGAAGAGACTCTGTCTTTGTTTGTATTAATGGCCATTGATTACCTTTCAACATGGTGCAGAGAGGGAATAATAAAACATTCGACAGGGTTTGCAAGGTCAGACTTGGGAATGGCTAAAAACGGAGAGACAGGCAGAGAAAGGCCAGCTGACAGAGGAGCTGTCAAACATCTCATGGGCTGTCAGCCTCAAGCTGCAGCTCACCACATTTGCAAATACTTCTGCAGAAAATGTCACTCAGGCAGTTACACGGAGACCTAATGGCATGAGTGGGTTTGTGTGAGAATGCATATACACCCTTAAGAAATATGCCACATGTATGCTGGTATTCATATATACACCACTGACCTATAGCTATTTGTACCACGTCTCTCCTTCTGCTGACAGCCTCACAGGCTCATGCTTTGGCCTGCCATGAATTCCTCACAACAACAGAGCATCACTGATTTTACTTCACAGACTTCATGTTTACACCTCAAAGAAAATGAAGATGTTAACAAGCAGGTGAAATGTTGGTGCCATGGCATCCTGGTTAGCTCTTGGCCACTTGTCAGTGTTGCCCTTTGACTCTTTGATATTTTGTTGATCCCCAGAGAATATGCATGCCATTATCCAGTCACGTCTGATGTCTGCGCTGCTGAATGATGATGATTTTCACTTAATAATAAAAAAAACGTTTAAGACATTGTTTAAGAGGTTAATGTAATATAATATGAGACTCCTCTTGAAAAAAACACAAGAAAAAGTCTTCTTGAGGTATAGCAAAAAAAAGAAAGTTTGTAGACTGTGTCTCACTGCTGCACGCAGTTTAGAAAGCTGGAAAAGCACATAGCTTTAACAATGACTCATTGAAAAGTTTGCCACTTAAATGCAATCAAGTCAAAGAATGCACATTCAGGCACTCAACATTAGCAAACACTCACTCACTCTGTCAGGTTTACTGACATGCAGACGCTCACTCGCACCATGTAAACATCCTCAACAGATTGACATCCACCCACAGTGCATGAACATTAATCCTGTATGAATAAACGGGCGGTGAGTGGATGCAGTAATGAGTCATGAAAGGGGAGCGTATCCGCTCGCTGATGTCTGGTTCCTGATCTCCGTGCCTGGTTCTGTTCAGGCTGTGGCCCATGTGGCTCATACCAGCGTGGTTTAACTACAGGCATCGTCTTAATCAATCTCCCCTTTGTCTCGGCCAGGCTCGCACACGTGTGTGCCAAAACCTGCATTTAGCATGAAAGCATATGGCCCGCTCACTTTCAAATAAACACGTTTTATGGCTTGACATTCTAAGTCTATACATTTGTAAGTTAATATTGTATTGAATGTGGAAGTCTGCCAGAACAGCGGGAGACTGTTGATGAGGGTAAATGATCCCGATCACAAACACAGGCCGCTGCCCCATCTGCCCAGCAGTGAGCTAAATGAGCCTGAATGACATTTGGCACCAGTTAGGCCAACTGCTGATACAGTAGCAGAACCAATAAGTAGCTTATTTTGAATGACACCCTTTACATCTTAAAGCACAGTGTTGTACAGCATAGTGTGTCTCACAGGTATGTGGAAATGTTACCTATGGTGCCTATAAAATTAAACTTAAATATTACAGCGGACCCCCCCATTATTCAAACCCCTTTTCACAGGAGTATTATAGTACAGTAGTAGTTTGTCTGGGTCCCACAACAGAACTATCTTAATCCTGTCATCTCAACCAAGCAGAAGCCTCAGGGGTTGAAAAATTAAGGGAACATGCATGTGCTAAAAACAGTTGCTCTAATGGCCACTTGAGGCTGACTCCAAAAGTGTGTCAGTCCCGGCAGATACCCATGTTAACAAGCCCACATCTGAAGCAGAAATTATCATGTTTATAGCCTGGTACAGAACATCTCTCTGGTTTTATGGGCAATTTCCTCTTCCATAACAACAGTATGGGGGATTAATAATGTATTTTTTGCAAGCCTGACAGACTGGCCCAGACCCCCATGGCATCATATTTAAACAAACTGGATCATTTTCATTCTACACTGTTGAGGGTTAATGTAATGAGGGGGCATATTTTGTGGCTCATGGAAGGACACTGTTATCTCTCAGTATCAAATATTCCTGCAGCTGCTGCCTCAAGGCACCGAGGCCAAAAACAGCCTACCCTGAAGGCCTCCTTTACAGTTTGAAATAACCTTGGCTTCTTGAAAGGGCTTAAACTTGATTTCATGAATTGGAAAAGAAAATCAATTTTAACTTTGTTCTGATGAGACTGAACCTATTACAGCAACACTGCAGACATAGATGTGAAAGTTGTTAGCTTTCTCTGTCTGACTCCAATTAGGTTTCTCTTTGAAATCTGTATACTGTTAGCATTTCAGCCTCATTCTGACACACTACATGCATCAAACACAGCATGAAGCAGGCCAAAATAAATGTTGAGAAAACAATAGAAATTTAAAATAAGTGAAGGGGAGTATAGCAATTATCTTTTATCACACTGGGTATCCCTAAATAATTTTGCTGTATGGAAAGGAGGCTTGTGTTTATTATCTGCGGCACAGAAGAAAAAGGCACCACTGGAGTGTTTATTATTTGGGTTAGCTGCATTTTTCACTGTTTATTATGCGTTTTTAATTGAGGTCTGGTTGCATGCGCCTGAAGAGTACAAGATTAAAAAGAGGGAGAGAGGAATGTTGGAGACAGCAACTTCATTGCAGGCTGTGAGGCTACACCGGGAGTCCCACGAACCTGCCTTACCCCCGGCTTGGATTTCAGCAGTGACACCAGGAGGAAAAGGGAAAGGGATATTCAAATGTTGTGAAATGATCTATGTGCAGTTCAGCCACTGGTTTATTTTCTTTGTTTAGCTTGCTCCAGCTCACATTAATTAACTGGTCCTCACATCTGGGAGCAGAAGGATCCAGAATGAATGACTAACCTTTCAAACACCCAGCAGGTGCCAAACCACCTGCGCTGTCTTCCCCACTGGGACAGCAGTCTTCTGTACGCCTTCTATGACTCTTCATTCATCTTTCTGGCTGCTTTGGACTGAGCATATACTCCCTGACTTCTTCACCCCCACCCCACCCCACCCCACCGCTGTGTTTTTGTAAGAAATGAACCTCCACCTTGCTCCATAAGTCTAAGACTCTCCTTGCATCTGGTGCTGAACAATGCCAAATATTTTCCAGCAACCACAAATTCCAAATGCTTTTTGACTCTAAAACATCGCTGTTTACTCTCGACTTACTGATGTACTAAATCAAAGCTGGAATTAAATCTACATAGATTCAATCCTAAACTAGGCAGCCAGCTAGATGGCTA
The DNA here is from genome assembly GCA_015106715.1 of Bujurquina vittata. Lineage (NCBI taxonomy): Eukaryota > Metazoa > Chordata > Actinopteri > Cichliformes > Cichlidae > Bujurquina > Bujurquina vittata. Next base: position 47,069 of record VUQK01044421.1, read on the forward strand.
ACATCACACTCTGAGATTGACTACTTTCAACCAAAATCTTCCATGCTGTTATTCTTTGGAACAAAATCCTCTCTTTAGTGTTTTACTGGCAAACACCTTGGTCCTGTGCACTCACAGTCTCAGACAGGGCTGCTCTTTGTACAGTCAGTGGCTGTTCAAGCACTTGAGTACTTCACAGAAAGCCCCACAGTTTCAGACATATTTATTAAGAGTAACTTCAAAGAAACTAAAGGTATTGGTAGGAAACTGTATTTTTTGCATATTGTAGGGTGATGCCATTGCAGTAACTGTGACTGATCTACTTCTGGTATTTCCACAGATTCATACATAATAATATGACTGTAAACACATCACGCTGACTGTTCACTCCGGGTATACTTGTGCCAGTGTAAGCAGGAAACAGATGGTAAATTGCTAATAGAAAATACTACAGAAGAAGAATGGCAAAAGCAAAAAGAGCTCTTTGCTTTTGCCATTCTTCTTCTGTAAAACTAGGTAACACAAGCATATAAAGCAGTTAGGATGGGAAACATAGCCTGGAAGCTGTCATAAAGCTAATATGGAAGAGGAATACTGGGACACTAGAACAAGCCATGGCACTGAGAAAAAGTACCCACAGAAAAAGGATAAGAAAAAGTTACGTGAGCCTAACTATAACGGCCCTTTAGAACTCAGGCAGTGAACATAGGTGTGCAAAATTTATCAAAATATGTCAATTGCAGCACAAGAAAATACACACATTACATCATTGTACAGCCAAGTATTCATCAAGGATAAAGTTCTGAGGTGGATGAAGAATTAATGTGCTTCAGATAGCAAAGTCAAACTCTCCATTTATGGTCTTCACTGCTGTGAAAAACTCTTAAACTAAGAAAAACAATCTAATCTAATCCACAGTTAGAAGGAGAATCAATCGTTCAAGGGAGACTGCTTTTCAGCATAGACACCTGTGACCTTTTTAAATTGCTATTTGGAAACCGTAACAAAAAAAAAAAAGAAAGAGCTGAGTAAATAATGTGACTTCAGTTGTCAAAACCAAAGATAGAATGTCAGCTTTCTCCTTGTATTTGGTCATTTTTAACAACTCAGAGGTTGCAGAGCAGAGACAGTCTGGACCTGGACCACAGACTGGTTCTTATCTGGAATGAAGCACTAAACAATAGAAAAACCATGAAACCATAAAAGGAAAAGCAATGCAGAAGAAGAAATTACAATAAAAGACAAGGAAATTGAAATGTGAAAAGCACGTTTCTCTGCCAAAACTAAGAAAAATCGAATCAACTGAAGAAAGAAAGTAAACAAAATAAAAGTAGACCTACTTTAGACATACAGTATACTGCAAGGCTTCACTCACTATCTGAGTGCAGAAACCTTGCTGATGGACAGCCTCAGCTGCTCTGTGCTGCCTAATCCACAGCGAGAGGTACTGAAAGGTGATCAAACGTCTCCTTCAGCTCCTGCACACTATCCCGCTACTGCAAAAAAGGTTACTGCACCACTCAAAGCTCAGGGGGCACGGGTGATCAACTATCCTTTCCTTGGATTCACACATGCATACACAGACAGACACACACTCACACAATAAACCTGCCCATCCAACCAAAGTTGCATAAAAAAAGAAATCCTAAAATAATCAGAGAAATAAATGAATAAAACAGGAGAATCAAAACCAGAGGCAGCAACAATACCCACATGCCCACAGTACAGAGTGGTATGATTAAAGTTTAACTAGGAACAGATACAGAGTAGTTCTGACAGGCAGTGCCACCTCCTCCTTTTGGCAGACACACAGGAAGACAATGGATAGACAAGGATTGTCCTGAAATGGAAATTTAAGGCCTGGGGCATATGAGATGGGAAAGGGTCCAAACTCTGATCCAAAAAAACAAGACTAAACAAACAAACTAAATATTCCAGCATAGTTGCTTAAGAGCCTGAGTGTCTTATTCTACTCTGTTAAAATGTAGCCCATAGCTAGACTTGATAATCATCCATTTGTTTAGCATTAGTGCACTAAAGACCTGGCATCAGTGCAAACCCGTTACACCACAAGATGATCATGACAATTTAATTTGATGAGGGTTTTTTTCCCTTACCTTCAAAGGAAAGGAAGACTCTTGGCAGAGGCTGTGGGAGGCTGGAGACCCCGGTGCAGAGGAAAGAGAGAGCCAGGAGGGAAAACGCCACAGCTGACACCAGAGGTGGCCTGGCCAACCCCTCCGGCCTGCCCATAACTGCACCACTCAGGAACCCAAACCAGTCACCACTGCTGCTGGAGAGGTTTTGGAGAGAAAACAATGGATTCTGAGAACATGTTTTCATTATACTTTAATGCTAAAAACAAAACAATTTTCACAGCATTTATATTTGTGTCTCCTGACCCACCGTACTGTAGCTTCTGTTACAAAAACTGCTTATGTACCACAAACCTACCAAAGATATGACTCAAAAGATGTCCCAGTTAAATATACAGCAAACTTTTGTTTAGCAAAATTGCATGCAATTTTCCCAATTTTATGAACATTAAGCCACCATGCAAGGATAATAATATTATTAAGTAGAAAAAACCTGACTGAAACCACCGGAGAACATGTTTGTTATTAGTTGTGGGGTGGCTGTGGCTCAGGTGGTAGAGTGGGTTATCTACCAATCGCAAGGTCAGTGGATTGATCCCTGACTCCAGCCCGAGTGCTGAAGTTTCCTTGGGCAAGATGCTGAACCTCGAGTTGCTCCTGATCCATCAACTGGAGTGAGTGTAACAAATTTGACCTATTATATAGTTATATAGCAGTATTGCTGATTAGTGCAGCTTTGTACTTTGTTACATGCTAAATTTAAATTTTTACTTAAAAATACACTTTCATGTGTTGCTAGAGAGTAAATATTTTTCTGAGATGACTACACCATACAGAACACAGCACACTGCTAGTATTTACAGCTAATTTGCACTTGTTTCGCAGGTCTAGAAATGCTGACTTATGGAGGAAAACACTAAACAAACTACACCAAACAAAGAAAGAGATAAAAACACAACATGCCAGTTAAATCCCATCACTTACTAGATCCTTGCAAATGTGCCTCTCTTAAATATGGATGAGTTAAATCTGCACAAAAGAGCTGCTGGAGAAACTCTCCCCTCAGCCTCTTCTCATTCCTTTTCCATAACAGGACAAAAGCAGCTCAATTATTGATAGAGGCAGGTACCGTTCTGCCTGTGGGGCGCTAACTCCTGCAATGAAAAACTCCACTGCTGGAGAAAGGATTGGCTGTTTTTAACCACTCATTTGGTTGCTCCACCACCTGTGCTGTACAAAACCACAGTGCACTAGACAGGAAAAAAAAAAATGACCCTTTCACATGCAAAAACAAAATAAAAATTTCACAGACTAAATCTCTGATGTCATGCTTTATGGATGTGCAATAAAAAATTGATGGCCAAGAGATAAGAAAGCTGCAAGATTGCTATGAAAATTTCATTTTGGGGTGTAGTATACAAATAGGTTAAATATGTGTGTGAGGTGGAGTGCAGCATGACTGATATATAGCTTAAGTGGAATGCTGCGTTTCAGGTGCATAAGGAAAACACATGGAGAACTGCAGAGGGAAGGGATGTCTTTGGCTGCACTTGAGAGAAATAAAATAACACGGGGCAGACGGCCCCAGCCGCTGTACTGCAGCCCCTCTCCTGCTGCATCATTGACACACCCTCATGCACGCACACACACCCTCCCCTTCAGCTCAGGCATTCACACTTGTCCTGATCGGAGATCTGTCCCCACAGGATCTGGTCCCAAAGACCCAGTTTTCAAATAAAACTCGATGTGCTCAGATTCTCAGATACTGCTCCCTGAGATTTCTGCCTTTATCACATAATATTGGAGCAGTTTTGGGAGTCCTTCAAGTTTTAAAATATTAACTATAAAATGGAACATTTGCTGCATCTCCATGTTAATAGCGGAGGACCAGAAGATCAATACTCAGGGTGTGAGGCCAAGCAGGACTTTGCAGCACTCTATCTTTTTCATTTACAGCTTCTGGACTTTACCAGGTCAAATATCAAACTTGAATCTTTTCCATGATGGTCTGGCTCAACTCACATGGTTAAGTTTCACTTTAAGTGTGACTAGATTTGTTTTTTAAGCATACAGCTACCAAATCGTGTCCATTTATGATCTTTATGGTTTTTACATAAACCATAGGTGTAGAAATTATAGAAAGCAAGAACCCAGAAATCAAGGTTGACAGACAGCCGTCATTTTTTGACTGAGAGCAATATTTTCCCAGATTTTAAGTGAATTGACCTCTTGAGCTGCTGATCTTCCACACCTACCACTCCCTGCTCCCTTCAGAGAGTTGGTGATCTCCCCACGGAGAGGCTCTGGCATGAAAATGTTGGTCTCACAGCTGCTAAACTCATCCTCAGGGGAGTCTCATGCGCATTCTGTGATATCCCCATGAGACTGGGTTCAGACACTTTGCTATGCCACGCCAAATACATGAATGAGCTCACTCTCCATCACACCCACGGAGTGGGTTTCCCACTAAAAGATGTTTTACTGTTTGTTGCCATGAAGAAAAATAATACATTCTCTCATTAATTTCTTTGAGCTTTTCAGCCCAGAAATTCCAGGGCTTCCGTGTGCCAGGAATCTCTGTAACACCAATTAAATGTCTTCTCACAAAGCAGGTCAGTGAAGTGAGTGAACGCAGAGTTATACTTCCAGTGGGGTGTAATGATAATTATGTTTATCGCGCTCTTTGCTTGGCTGGCAGCTTAATGAATTTCCCATCTTGCTGTTTTGGAGGCTCAAAAACCAATTTTGATGAAAGTAGAAAACTTAATGGATTATTGGGCTCCCATCTGCTCCGATTCATACTTTAAATTTAGCCATGAGACAATGACGGTTCTCCCGCTTGGATTTAATTTTGATAGATTAAATTTAGCGTTTCGATCAAGACAGCAAGAATTTAAATAAACAAGTTGTGTCGTAACAGGACGGTGTGCGTTCATACCACACCCTGTCACTCGGTTGTCAGCAGCTCTATTACAGCCACACATTCCCCTGCACACATGACTCGCAGGCACAGCTAAAAGTGTATATTTCAACTACTTAAACTTTAGAACAGCATGTTAAATAACGTGAATCTTTTGATTTCAAACCTTGTGCATGTCCACTCCTTAAAAGAAAAAAACTTAGACCAATGACTTAACTTAGATCAATGAGGAAACTAGAAATGTTCCTAAAGTCATGTTTTTGGCTTTAGGGTAATGAACAGTCATGCCTCATATTCTGGGAATTCATATTTCATTTAAAAGTATTTGTTCAGCAGGCACATGAGTGGAAAATAAAGCATGACACAGAAGTCTGATGTAATACCGCACATGATTTAGAAGAAGCACCAAGTGATCTGGCACACTCTTCTATAGTCAGATTGAGTTTACTTCCAGCCCTTTTTACCAATTCTCACTGGTGGGACTCTGCACCTGTTAGCCTGCTGCCTACCAACTCGTCTCGGCATCCACCGCGAGAGCCACCACAGAAAAGTACAGCGTGCAGAAGGCAGGTAAAGCTTCTACCTTTAGAGACAGGAACACATCAGACACTTGGTGAGTGACTCACCTCTCAGGAGCTTCCTCCACTGCTGGTCCAAGTTGAAGTAGGCAGGATCGTATTTCTCCCCTTTTTCCAGTATCCTCTAATAACACCAAAGAAGAAAAATGCTGCTATTCCATCTAAGTGCTCACAGAGCAGACTTGACTGAGAGAGTACAGGAGAGAGGAGAGGAGAGGAGAGGAGAGAGGAGAGAGGGAGGAGAACGAAAAGACAGAGAGAGCCGGTGTCCTATTACACACTCTCCACTGAAGTCCCCCTCCCCTCCTCCTCCTGCCCACCCCTCCTTTCCACGATCGTCCTCCCTCTCTCCGTTAACTAGACAGCAAACAGATCACATGCACAGCTCTAAACATCAGAGAGGTGGAGGACGCTTGCCTCACACAGTATGAGGGTGAAGCCCAAAAGGTCAGACATGTTAATCTGCGGGTGATCCAATAGTTGGATTGCCTTCTGTGAGACAAATGAAATCAGATGTTTTCTGTTTATTTCTACTTTTATCGGCCTTTTTGTTTTCCAGATGGCGAGTATTTGCACAAACTATTTTACTTACCGGGTGGTTGAAACTTTGCAAATCAAATAATACTTCAGAAGTTTCTTAATAGAAATGGTTCAAACAGACTGTAACCTACAGTCATGCTTGGCACTGTGTGACATCACTAGAGTCAAGTGATGTCTGTGGAGCCAGCTCTGGTTAGTCCTGATTTTTTAAGATATGATCTCTTTTAGTGCTCTTGAGTTAGCATATAAACATTTGCCATACAGCTGGAAGTGACAGGATACTAATAATGAGCTTGCAGGTTGTGAACCAAAGAAACTATTTTATTATTAGAAAAACATGGGCTTGCCATGGGAGAAATCTACATTAAATGGAAAAGGTTTTCATCCAAAATTTAGTCGCTTTGGGGATCACCAAAGCCAATGTAGTCTTTAAGTGGTGTCTGGAGAGACAGCATTGCCATCCTTGGCACAATCCCACTATTCTGGATTTAAAAAAAAAAAAGATTATTCTTTTATTCTGCAAATGTGACATGCTGATCTTTCCCTTATTATTTACAGAACCCTTTAAAAGTTTGCACACACTAACCCAACTTTTAACCGGTACTGTTCAAAAATATGTGTCAGAGCAGGTAGAACAGGATCATTTTAAAATATGCAGAACCCTTTTTTTTTGTTGTTAGTCATGCTCCAGGATAATGAGACCAGCCATAACCCATCACTGATTATTTTGTTAAATGGAGCGATGAGTCATATCTTCAGTTCAAACATATCTAAGACAAAGGATATGAACACTGTTAGAAAACGTCCTCATACACAAAAGGCCACGGCCACTGAGAGACAGATGTTGGGTGGACTGTGTTCAGTCTTAAAAATATCTTGGAACAATTACTGACTCCAAACTAAACTCTGAGGCAAACAGTGGAGCTGTGTGTAAAACAAAAGTGGCACCAACATCTGTCACATTTGAGGGAACTGTTTCATTTCCATACTTATAAAACCATGATGATTTTATTTCATTTTATTTGTGCCTTTATTGATTCAGTTTAAAGTTTTAAAAGTCTGTAAAGAACAAAAACTCACCAAGCTGGTGAGTCACAGTTGAACCCAGCGTCCCTGTACACCAGACAGTCACAGCAGCTAGCTGGATTTATTTGACTTGATGACTTGCACCCGTTTCATACTCAGCTTCAGTTTCATCTCTCTGGATGAAGGCTTCTAGTCCCAAAGAGCAGAACAATACGGTTTGCAAACAGCTATTTTCCAGAAGCCATCACTCAGTTTTGCTATCAGGCACGATGCTGCTGATCACTGCAGATCAGATGTATCTGTGGGTGCAAATAAAGTAACCTGAACCTGAAGCAATTTTGAAAAACTGAAAACAAAAAAAAAAATCACTATTAACAAACAGTTACTTTAAATGAGCTCAGTGAGGAAAGCTCGGCCAGCATGGGGACGCTTATAAAGCTCTATTGTGTAACTAAACCCTGCCAAACATGCTTCCACACAATTATTTATTCCAATGCAGATTTTGCAGCTTCAACTCAAGCAGAAACCAGAGGCGTCAGGAGTCTAGGAAGACTTTGGCCTAAAACTGAACACTAACACCAGGTAACACTCACAACAAGCCTTTGATTCCCACCCTAAGAGGCATGACACACTGTTGACCTTTTTTTTTTTTTTAAATTCCCCTGCAGCTGGATGTCACACGTCACTTCACAGCAGGTATATGAGGCATCAGTTTAAGGATTTTACACTTTAGCAAGGTGGCTTTATGGAAATATTTGAGCATGCTGCTAAAAAATTACAACACAGCAAAGACAGAAAATAAAGGGTGGTGTGTGAGCCAGCTCTCTGATGAAAGCATCTGACAGAGAGAAAAAGTAAAACAGGGGGAGGAAAGAGGGGTTCACTGGTGGCTCAGACAGGAGGAAATAATTACCCCTCTTCTTGACAATAGAGCCAGATTTACGCCTCTCCAATTAAAGTGTCAGGATGGCCCACTAGAGCGCCGCAGGTTTTTCATTGGTCCGTGAAGGCTAGACATGGCCCTTATAGGTGGAGAAGGAGAAGAATAGAAAGAGGTGGGTGAGAGCAAAATTGAGATGAGGCATATCTTTTTATGGTCCCCATGACAGAGCCACAGCGGTAAATTAACTTGATGAGTATGGTGAGCCAAAGTGAGGGTGAAAAATGGCAGACAGGTGTGCTGTTTGACACGAGATATAATTACAGATGTCTTTGTCTTATGGCAAGTGATTGTAAAACAGATTAATTTGGTCAAATGTTGTTATCTTTTATTGCAAAATATTATGATAACTGTCTTGAGTCTGGTTACTTAGCATCTCTGATGCAGAGACTGCATGTGACAAGGACTGTGCTGCGTTTCTGTGCGGGAAATGCTCTTCTCACTTAATCTCTTGGCCATGCACACGTGTGCCTTTGAAAAACCTGTCCCTCATTAGCAGTGCAGATGTTGCGCATTTGTCATGCTGATGTTAAAAGCACAGACCAAGGTTAAGGGAGGACCTCCTGCGGTGTTCGCTTTATCACACGCACATTTAAGCACTTGCCGACTCACATGCTCAACACTAACACACTAATATACTGTCACCACTAGTGTCATATTTTATTTTTCAGGGTTTGGTTTCATGGATTTGCATTTTCCTGACTGTGAAAATCATGATTAAGCAACCAGAGGAAATTCACATACAGTAGGTCCTACAGGTTTTTGATTTATAATGCATTGTAGATTTCTAAAACCTGCTGGTTTTACCCTCAAGAAAACATAAACAAAGTCACACAATCACGCTACTACCACCCAAGGAACGCGAGGATACCAAGATCTATTGTTCATGCTCTTATTTCCTCTTGGTTACATTGTTGTTATGGCCTTTTATCAACCAGAAAGCATTGAATTGTATTCAGATGATGTAAAATGCATGAGCCAGACTTCTGAAGTCACAGTTGCTTTGCACTGGCTGCCCATTATTTTTAGAACTGATTTTAAGATTTTTCTTATTACTTTAAAGCTCTTCATGTCCTGACCCCAGATTATATACACTCAGACTGCTGTTCCCGTAGCCACCGGCGCACAGCCTGTTAACTGTTCCCACCTCACGCTCAAAGACAAAAGGCAATCGAGCATTTTTATTGTTAGGCCTCCTCAGCTGTGGAGTGGCCTGCCTGAGGAAATCAGCCTTACCTCATCACGGGCCTTTGACGTTGCATTTTAGTCTCGTCTGGGCTATTTTACTTGATTTTTAATTTCTCTATAATTTCCTCCTGGTTTATGCATGTATTCAGTATTTCTGGGAACTAATTTGTAATGCTGGTTTTGATAAGTGATATAAATAAAATTATAATTATTGTTACAAATAGATGATTGTGGTTATCACAAGGTAAACAAGCAAATTACACCAATTCTCTGCAAAGTGACAGATAAAAATGTTCTAAATGTGAACACTGCAGCGATTTGTGCGAATAAAATTACCTTTAAGACATTTTTGGGACAAATGATGGCCTACTTTTCCACACAAATCTCTGAATATGCAAATGGTTTCTATTTCAAAAGTGCTGGACGCAAGAAGGCTTCACACAAGAAAGGCCTTTCTCAGCGCTGACAGTATCTCAGTGTCTCTTCTGACATTTTGTCCAACATTCTTCAACCGCTGTCTTGTAATGAACTGTTCATATTAAACTTGCGTAACCAACTCATCAGCTGGCTGTGCCACACACAGTTATTACTGCATAAATCAAACCAAAACTTTTCCCCCCATCAGGGCAGCTGCTCTGAGTTTACATATGTTCCTTCCATCTGTGCAGCCGTGGCATACTTATGACTGACACTTCTGTGAAAGTGAGGAAAAACAAAAGGCAGAGATGTGAATAATGGGACACTAATTAGCTGCTATGCACCAAAGGGCAGATCTGATAAATGCTAAACAGGACTCCGCAGAGTCCTTCACGTTCTACAGCTCACTTTGAGAGATTAATCGAGGAGTTTAGCCACCCCAGCAAAAAGAGGTGAGGAATTCCGCCAGAGTCACGCTCTGTGTCAAAACATCTGGAGTGAAATCTCCCCGCACCTCTTTCTCATTTTCTGAAGTCATCAGCTGGAATACATTCACTGCAGTACAGTGGCGTACGGGGGGAGTCTGGAGTATGACTTTCTCTGTGAGAGGATAATTTTCACAAGATATCAGAGGTGCATGAGCTCACACTGCAGATGAAACATAAGGTCCAGCACAGGCTGGCACAGAAAAGAGGGAGTCAGAGATGATCAAAAGGCACAGGACAGAACTGGTGATGACCTAAAGAAAGGAAACGATTAGCGAGCTTGTTAATGTGACTCATTTGTCCGCTGACTAATTATTTGTTCCATCTAACCTTGAATCCGCCTTCATGTCGTCACTCAGTTTTTCCCCGACATTTTTCAGTTTTATAGTGTGCACACAGTGAAGAGTCACAATTGCGCAAAGAAAAAAATAAACAAACAAACAAACAAAAAAACCCCAGAAGGGATCCCCATAGTAATGAAATGGCAGTAAGGGTGTGAGGTACCCACATATTTGATTTGGTGCTCACTTACAATCAGCCTCTTATACGCACTTATGTTCAGTTCCCTCCCTGCATAGATTTGTTGTTTTTGTTGGTCTGCTTGTACAAGACACTTGAAAAATGCTTCTCCTGTCAATCATGGCCGGTGAAAGGCATGAGCTATAAATGGATTGGCTGGAAATCATTTGGTAATTAATGTCACTGTACTGACTCTATAAAAGAACGATACTGCCAGGTCTAAAAAGTGAAGCCAACCTGCATTCTTTCTAATGGCGAGGAGTGGGTGACTCATCTGATTGCAAAAAGAAGTCTGGCCTTACAGAAATCTGACTATTTTACCTTCATTCTCACTTTATTAATTATCTCTATCTATTTTGCATACATCATGATGTTCATTTTGTAAACTATGATCTCATTTAGAGTAATATGCACAATAAAACAGGATATGTTGAGGCTTATTCAGTACAAGCAAAGGAGTTGGCTATTCAGAAGCCAACACTAGGATCCTGTTTAATATCACAATGAATGAATGCATGCACAGGTACTACATGCACAGCTACTGCTAGCTAAGCAGCTTAACCTTCTTGCCACTGATTTTCAGTTCTTGCATAACTTGACACACCTCAGCCTTTTCTTTGTGTTTCCCTTTCTTAATAATGTCTTGACAGCCACCTTTCCTCTGAGATCCTTTCCAATAAGACTTCAGTGAATGTTCATCTGCTGTAGATAGTTTTTTTTAGGCCTTTCTTTTTATTTTTCTTCCACTTGTCCAGTTCCCTCAAATTGTTTTAGGAATACACTGTTGACCATGCTGAAATATGCTAACTTTTTTAGCTAATAGGCCTTAAGGAACCATCTTGATCCTGCAAAAACACAATCTTATGCCTGCCGGACTGTGTTATCTTGTGTGTTGATTTAACTAAAGAATGCTTTTTTTTGCAACAGTCTGCTAGTAACAAAGCTAAAGTTTCAGAAAGCCTGGAGACGTGTTGCTCAAGACCACTTTAAAGAATACAACAAAGGCTGACTCCTTGAAAGCAAAACATAAATAAATGAGAGGTGGCTCAAGACTTTTGCACAATACTGAATATCGTTAAATAACCTGCAAACAAGTACCTCTATAGCTTAAACCCTCTCTGTCCCAGTTTTATGTGGCACACTGTACTGGTATTTTCTCATATATGTCTCTCCTCTCATCTCTGCACATCATTTCCTGTCTTCCACTTTTCCATCTCAGTGGGTGGGGAAAACCCTAAATCAAATTAAAAGTTCTCTACTGAAGGCATCAACTTCCACAAAGGATCTAATACAGTCTGGCTATGATTTATCCCCACTTCCTGCTTCTTGTAGCTGCTGTACATGTGCATGTGATGCACATTTCCACAGTAGCAGGGAGTTCAAGCCTGAAGTCTTAATAGATTTTATAGTGAACAACATTCACATCCGCATCTTTATTACTCCAATAAACTTAATGATCTTACATATTAAAAAGCCTCTGTTATAGCAGTTGTGGTATTCAGTGGCAACTTTCAGAAGCCTCAAGTGAGATTTATGTTTACTTGTCTCTAAGCCAGTTTCAGGATATTGAAAGTTCTGTATCAGGACTTAGAAATGACCTCCAATAATCATTTCTTGATCGTTTCCTGATTTTCTGATATGGACGCTGTCTGTCAAATTTGGAAATTATAGGGATCAGCAAGATTTCTTTTTCCAGAAAATTTCAAGTGACATCTTGAATTTAGGTTTTGAAAGTGAATTCCTCCTGCAGTAGCTTCCATGTAGGGAAAAAATTAAAAATCTCACTGTATGACACATACAGCACACGCATTCCACATCTGTTTGCTCATGATTGGAATGTATTGTGCTTTTAATGTGTGGAATTATTTAATATGTGCATTGTTATAAAAAGATTAAAATTAAAATCGTATGTATATATATGTATGTGAAAAATGTATGACGATTGTGAGGCAGATTCTGGAATGCAAAATACAATAAGGCATTGTTAAATTAAATCCCTGCAGCATAAGGTGATATCAATTGAAACATCCAATGCAGCAGCTTTTTGTTAGAATGAGGCGGGGTAATGCTGGACAACATTCAATTTAATAACAGAACTTTTCTGAGCAGAAGGGATTTTTTGGGGGGTGGGAGACCAGTATGATATCGATATCTGGCACATATTCTGGATGAGGCGGATAGTTTTGGGATTAAACATGATGCAAAACTGTACCAAGAGGCTCTGTGTTTGGAATGAGTGCTTGGACTCGTGCAAGTGACAGCTGCTGGGAGGAGAGTTCTGGAAGCGCATACTGGAATAATGGAGTTGCTGGAGAGTGGTGAGGTTGTAAGAATGATAGGTTTGGCAGGACCATTTGCCACCAAGCTGGGGAAGTACTAATGGCAGCACCAGTGTCGGGGAACTGGACGAATAAATTGAATATTTGGAAGGGCAATGATGCTGGATACCATCCAGGTGGTGGATTATTGGATGTCTGATACCCACTGAGACAGTCTCTGGAGTAAAGAGTGCATCTCAAGATATGGGCTGAGACGAACGCATGTAAGGGGCATTGTAGGCTTCAGAGAGGAAAGCAGCGATGTACTGTATCCCCAGTGAAAACCAGCATGAAACTGGAGACAAGGAACATAAAATACACGGCATACATGAAGCTTAACGAGTTAAAATTTTCTTGAGCTGACGTCTTGAAGCTAAGAATCTAGGCAGGAAAAAAAAGGCTGAAGTAGGTTTTGGCTTTGAGGTTACCAGCAAAAAGACTGTGAAAAGATGTGTTGATAGTCATAATAAAATCATATTTTTATCATTACATCAACACCTCTGACCTTTTGATCTCCAATGGATCTGTACTGCATTTCTTTTTAAAAGACAAAAGCAGAGGCTACATGTATCGCTGAAACCCAGTATGGGCTAAAATTACATCACATCAATAAGCAGAATATTAGGTGAAGGCCATTTTTTTCTGGTGCACATTTTCTTTTCCTGTCTCTCTGGAGACGCTGGCAGTGTCTGCAGGTTGGAAGAGCAGAAAAAAGGCTTTGCAGTGACACAGAATAATTATAATCACCAACGAATATTAAAAACAACCTAGCTGCTCATGATATATCTTGTAATCTTGCTGGAACCTCTACTTACCTTTTAACAAAGAGTGCAAGTATAGATTTTTGATTCTGTTTTGAAAATTAGGGAACTAATTTTCTAGCTTCCTCCTTCCTTCCCGCACATTAACTCTCATTCATTGCGTCTTTTTGTGTTTAAAGAGGCACTGAGAGGTTCAGCTGTTGCTATGTTCTCTCATTCAAAGCTAAGGAAATACACCTCATACTGATGATGTGTAATGCGGCATTATCT
>VUQK01044421.1:77761-91130 GCA_015106715.1 Bujurquina vittata
ATGTTAATATGCCTTCAAAGAAATGGGATGGTCATAACACACACACACACACACACACACACACACACACACACACACACACACTACACTAACCAAATGTATTCACTCACCCGTTAAAATAATTGAGTTCAGGTGTTCCAATCATTTCCAAGGTCACAGGTGTATAAACCAAGCACCGAGGCATTCAGACTGCTTCTACTAACATTTGTGAAAGAATGGGTCGCTCTCAGGAGCTCAGCAAACCTGGGCAACAAGTCCAGTTCTGAAGTTTCCTCACTGCTAAATATTCCACAGTCAACTGTTAGTGGTATGATAACAAAGGAGAAGCTACTGGGAATGACAGCAACTCAGCCACAAAGCGGCAGGCCACGTAAAATGAAAGAGGGCAGTCAGCGGATGCTGAGGTGCTAAGTGCGCAGGGGTCGCCAACTTTACACAGAGTCAATCCCTAAAAAGCTCCAAACTTCATGTTGCCTTCAGATAAGCTCAACAATAGTGTGTATAGAGCTTCTTGGAATGGGTTTTCATGGCTGAACAGCTGCATCCAAGCCTTACATCAGCAAGCACAATGCAAAGCGTCGGATGCAGTGGTGTAAAGCACGCCGCCACTGGACTCTAGAGCAGCGGAGGCGTGTTCTCTGGAGTGACGAATCACACTTCTCCACCTGGAAATCTGATGGATGAGTCTGGGTTTGGCGGTTCCCAGGAAACAGTACTTGTCCTGAACTCAACCTGATAGAACACCTTTGGGATTAATTAGAGCGGAGACTGTGAGCCAGGACTTCTCACCCAACCTCAGTGTCTGATCTGGAAGAATGGTCAAACATTTCCATAAATGAACTCCTAAACCTTGTGGAAAGCCTTCCCGGAAGAGTTGAAGCTGTTGAAGGGTGGGCTGACATCCACCCTGTGGACTAAGAATAGGATGTCACTCAAGTGCATATGCATGCAAAGGCAGATAAGTAAATACTTTTGGCAATATAGTGTGTGTGTGTGTGTGTGTGTGTGTGTATAACATATATAACAACTTCTTCTTTCCTCAGAAGGGTTTGAGGTCTCTTTGAACAGCTTGGAACAGCTGGATCAGGGTGTCGGTCCACATCTCTCTCTGGTGCTTGTTACTGATTTGAGCCAGTGTCTGAGTGATGTACACTAACGTCAGCACTGTCCTCTCAAAGTCCTGCCAGCTCAGAGGTCGGCGCCGCTGGGTGAGCTCGGCCGTCAGACGCCGGATGTCAGAGAGGCTTTTAGGGAGTACATCCTCACAGATGACTTCCAACTTTTCAACACTTCTCAGGGAGGCCAGCTCCTCATCTGGGATCATCAGGGTGTGTTCATCACCTTGGATCTGCATTCCAGCCAGCAAAATCTGGGAGATAGTGGGGTATCCACAAAAACACTCACTTATATAACCAGCTAACTGAAAAGCTAAGTTGCTGGTGAGGTCACACCCCTTAACAGCTTTTTCAATCTATTCCAAAGAACCTATTCATCTAAATATTTTAAAATGAGTCAAAGACGGGACACTAAAACATTTTTTTTTATCAGAGTCACCAAGATTTTGGGTAAACACATATTTTACATTCGTGCTAATGATTAGCAGCACAGCAGTGGTACACAGTGTTTCATTCCAAGCAGCATGGGGAGACTGGCCACAAATGTGTTAATGTTGGAAATATTATGCACGTACTGGTTTCCAGTAAAGAAACAACAGCTCATGAACTATTTCAAGCTCACAAGAACTAAACTGACCTCAAAAAGCAGCTTGATGTCCTCCACTGACTGCTGGAATGTGGGGTTGATGAGTGAATATGTTCCACGTTTTATCCTGTACGCAGATGGATACAGAGCTAGAAAACACGAGAAGAGGAAATTGGATTATAGATGATCTCCCAAGAAACAAGGCAGCACATTATTTATTGTGCCATTCATGTGGGTGGGCTAGAGGTTGAGTAAACACATATTCATTACTGTTCAAATATTATTGATGTGGGTGAGAATTGGGCTCTAGCTGTGAAGAGAGCAACTGGTCTTTGACCCGAGCCATAGTTGCTACAGTGGCCCGGTGCTCCCCAGAGGTGAGAGATCTTCTTATTCAGTTCAGGTGTGACTGACCTCATTTGGTGTCAGTCCATATGTGAGGGGACCTTACAATGTGAGGTGTCCTGGTACAGCTGGAATGAAACCCCTCACTTTCAGACAGAAATAGTTGCTGTTGCTGCCTCATTTCTGTAATACAATTCTCCAAAAATCCATATTTTGCTGGACGTGATAACAAGAGGTAAAATCTATCAGGCCACGCTGCTCACATCCAGAGGTGGACTGCAACCAAAATTACTTATATTCTTGCCTAAGTATATTTCTGATGTATTAGAGCCATTCTGGAAGATTTTAGTACTGAGTGAGCAAGGTGTGAGTAAACTTCAGAGTTAATAATTTTGGGCTACTGTACAGAGGTGAGAATTGTTGGATTAGTTCTCAAACACTGTTTTTCGTTGCATATTTGCTGCTTTTCACTCATTTTCAGTCCAGTCCGTGTACCTGATGATTTTCAGAGGAATGTTTTTTTTGTTTGTTAAGACGCTTAACACTGATAATGAACCAGCGTTGTGTCTACACATAACAGGCAATTTATCAAAGAACCAATTTTAAATTGTATGTTTGGGTACTTTGTTACTGGCAGCCTGTTTTGTTTCCATTTCTTTAGTTGAATCTATGAAAAAAGCAAAAGATAACAGTTTGACAGGCATAAAATGCTATTTTTGCACCACCAAGGTGATTCCCAGAGAACTGTTAGCTGAAAATTTATGTCACCATGGTGTTCAGTGCGTCTTTAAAAAACTGTGAAAACTGAATGAGTTGAGGACAAAAGAAGAAGAAGAAGAAGAAGAACTTGGTATCCTTATTAAAAATGGGGGGAAAAAATCCAGTAAATCCAGAAAAGACCTGGCACAGGACCTGAGAGATGAATCTGGTCCTTCACTGGATCCATCTGCTGTTCACTGAAGCCTCATCGGGCATACTCTCAGTGGAAGGATGGCTGCTCTTAAGAAACTATTCTTAAGTGAGGGAAGCAGAGAGAAAAGGCTGAAGTATGCCAGGTTACATAAAAACTTGACTGAAAATTCATCCATCCATCCATCCATCCATTTCTGCTTGCCCATTGTCACAGGGTGGGAGGCAGGGTACACCTTGGACAGGTCCCCAGTCAGTCACAGGATTAACACAGAGACAGGCAACCATTCACACTCAAATTCATGCCTATGGCCAGTTTAGAATCACCATTTAACCTAACCTCATTCATGTCTTTGGGCTGTGGGAGGAAGCCAGAGTACCTGAAGAGAACCCACAAAGACAGAAAGCCTCCAAGCTGGATTCAATCAAAAGTGATGAAAGTGATGTTTTTTCTTTTGTTCCAAATTATCATGAATATGTACAGAGAAGGTCAGGAGAGAAGTCCAACTGTGAGTGTCTACAGACATTTGTAAAGCACAGCATGCTTGTCATGTTTTGGTCTTCCTTTCAGCCAGTGGTGTTAGGGACCATCTCGAAACTAATGGAACGCTGAAAAGTACCATCAGATTTTGATCCACCATACATCTGAAAAGTGTCGGATTGCCAATGGATTTATTTTTCAGCATGACAATGATCCCAAGCACACTGCTGATGCAGTAAAAGCATGCCTGGATAGAAAAACACACAATGAAACACCACCAGTCATGGATTGGCCTCCCCAGAGGCAACATTTTTAAAGCAGTGTGGGATTTAATAATGATCTGTAATATACCTAAATAATGATATTGGTTCCTAATAACTTAAAAGCAAGATTTTGTTAGATACTGAAATTCAGTGATTTATTTGATTAATGATCTAAATGATCTAAATGACATAGCTGCGTCCAAGGAATAATTTATGAACTACTGTAGCTCGAGCCAATAACATACTCCAACAACACGCTTGTGTTCTCATTTTTGTATAGTGGTCCTGTGTGATAGCGAGCAGATATTCCTACTGGTAATGTGAATAGTTTGTGAGAGCCAGTCTAAACAAGCCTGTAATAAAAAAGAAGAAGAAGAAGGATCACATGAGGATGTGCAGGGTCTGTTTGTAGTAGTATAACCTCTGATTTCCTCACGTGTCTCTGTTATGTGTGATTCCAGGAGCAAATTTTGTTAATGTTGCTTCAGGAGAGGGAACTGAAAAGCAAATTTGATTTGCACAGAAAGAGGATTTACAGTATAATGTATTAAGGTAAAAGTTGCTCTAAAGTTCTACAGACATTCAACTCTCTTTTTCCACTGCTACACATATTCTGTTGCCATTCGCTGCTCGATGCAGCATGTAAGCCAAACACACAGATCACACACATAAATCTTAATGAGGTATACAGTATATAAACACTGGCCGCCATGTGGATTTGGATGACATCCTTCCTCTGCCCTACAGTGGCATCTATGGATTGTTGCTTTGCCAGTTCTGCAGTAATGATCAGCTCCACTGCCTGCAGCCTCGCTGGCCAGATACATTCAGCTTTATAGCAATAGTGAGGCCAGCCAAAGCCACATAATCTGGCAGAGCTCCCCGTGTACCTGCTTCCTGCTTGGGTGACTGCCAGTCTCAGCTCTTTTTGGCAACACAGCCACCATTCAGAATGTAAAGAAAATCTGTAGCTCCACATTTCCATAGTGGAGTAATGAATTCCACAAATTTGGCACATCTGTGCAATCCTCATCATATTATCTCAATCCGTCCGCCTGTCCAACCCGCCCCAAACGGACATGGCCATAGCCAGATGCTTTGAAATCTCAGATCAGTAGTGGACAAGTTCAACTTAAATGCTGTTTCCCTAAAATATGAATTTGGCTTTTAAGCATTAAAATGTACTTCATTATTTTTTTGTCACTTCAAAATCCAATTAAATGCTGGTCAAGATGGAATGTGAGATATTATACTGCATAGAGAAGGTTGAAGTTTTTGAAGAGTGACTCTAAAGCAATATAGTATGCAAGATGCACAGTTGTCCTAACCCCAAATCACCAAGGAAAAGTAGTGGGAAGATTTCCCTAGATCAAGTACTAACATCCACCTCTAAGTGGATGACAACTTGTAGGTGAAAATGTGTGCTCCTCAGTGAGTGAGTGACTCCCAAATGCATCAGGCATTGTAGAGGAGCAATGCCTGTGCAAACATATTAGATACCAAACAGATACTGCAGCTTCCGTGGGTCATTGCCGATGTAAACAATACAAGACTCGAGGGTGCTCATTAGAACAAGGGTTATATTGTTAAAGGATTGAGGGGATGCAGGGAAATGACAGCTTGGAAGGCAACCCAGTGCTGATTTACATTTAAAATTAATAATGTGCAATCTGCATAAAAAGGCATCTACTACTGCAATAGTTCTTTGGCATGTAGGAAAGTGTGTGTTTTATGTTCATGGCAGCAGCAACAGCAGTTTGGGGTAAAAAAAAACATTATAGATTGTTATGGTTGGAGCTGCACTGCTGTAAATGTGCATAGGCAATAACAATCTAGTCATTTGGTTAAATTCTTCAATTTTTTTCATGTGTAATTTCACGAGGGCTTTACTGACTTAGATGAAGGATATAAAGTGCCACACACTGGGTGTCTAAATGAAATATACTTAGAGATTAGAATGAAAATGAATTAACTAACAGGTTTTGGGACACTATGACTGATGATATGGCAAGTAACTAAGGGAAAAGGGCACATATTTATATATATATAACCACCACAAGATGATTCGTTCTTATGAGCTGATTTTTTTTCCCTCATTTTCAATTTGAATGTCTAATATACTGCTGATGTCCTTTATCACAACATATCAGCTTTCCCTGCTGCTTGTTCTAAGCCCATTCATCCGTCATGCTCCCCTCCCTCCTCCGGCGCTCCAAACAATCAATGTTTGGATGGGCAGGCTTCCCCCCAGTGTCATTATGTAGAGGCAGGGAACTTGTAATCTCCCGCTAACTGCTTGCAAGGAGATGAGGGAACAACAAAGATCCATTAATTAGCTAGGGTAAATGGTACTCCTGGCTGGAAGGATGTCTTGACGAGAGACATAAAGAGAGAGGGAGAGAGAAGGGAAAACAATCAAAAACAAAAAAAACCCAAAATGGATGTCTGGATCCCTCCAGCGTACGATAAAAGAGGGTGAAAAGGACACAAGATTCAATGAAATCTTCCCTGCAATAGCCCACATTTCACTTCATCTCCAAATGACAGAAAATGGTAAAATACCAAACCATGACATTATTCTAGTGAGTCAAATTCTACCATTTATGATGCAAACGCAGGCTTTATCATAAATACTCCTAGTAACTCTGAGCCCAGCTGTAGCAAAGCCCAGCTGCAATAAAGTCATGTAGCGTTGCCAGGGATACTGATAGGATTTGACACTGTGAATATTGGAAAACTGTGGATACTGATTAGAACTGGAGTTATGGAGGGACCACATATCTGCATGGAACTACATGGAACTACACATCTGCAGTTTCTACTAGTCCTCCATCACCAACACCACCACCTCATGGACATGTGATCACACACAGAAGTCCGGCCACATTCCCAACTCACCACAGAAGAATTCCTCGGTCTGTACGCCTTGGTGTCATGTTTAATTGCACAGACTACCCTTTAGCACCACTTTTCAGCATGCATTAATGTTAATGCTGTGAAGAAGCATAACAGAACATAGACTGTACATAAAAGATTGACCTCACCTGTTAATCTTTTATGTACCAATAGGGGGTGGGTGAGCAGAGAGAGACAGGGCGAAAGGCAAACTATATGAGAGAGAGCCAGAGTTTAATAATTGCTAATGATTAAATACAGTGGTTGTGTATAAACACGAAGCAGGTGAAAAGTTGCCAACTTAGCAACTTTGCCACTAGATTTAGGATCTTTTCAGACGTCCCTAGTGACTTTACCCCCCACAAAAAGTGACTAGCAACAAATATAGTGACTTTTTTCAGTGACAACAACGACTTTTGAAGAGTTTTGGAGATACAACAGAAACCTGAAAAAATGCCTGACAGCCCATTCTACTTTTGAAAACTATGTATGCCTTCTGAGAATGACGAGCGAACGGGCTTCTAATTTTGGCATGTTAAAAACAGAATGAACTTGCGGACGAATGTCAACAGCTAACCTTTAGCTAAATGCTAAACAAGATAAAACTGCACTCAGTTGTCAGGGCTAAAAGTGTCCACACTCTAAAATATTTACCACTCTTTCATGCAAGAGTAGTTATTCTCAGTACGAGTGCGCAATATCCCTGTTGCCTTGTTGCAACTAAAGCTTCAGTCACGCCACCAACAACCACTAAATGACTGAAATTTAACTTATGTCGTGAACTGCTGTGTGTCCGAAGTCTTGCAGACCCAAATGCGGGACTCGGAAAACAAGAACAAACATTACTTAGCAAACATTAATGCTTCTTTGTCCAGAGAATCACAAAGTCCACAATCAAGACCAAAATATCTTTATCCAAATACCTAGAACACACTAGGAATATTACCAGGGAACTCAGGGAATCAGTGAGGGTAGGGAGAGGAAGTAAATTACACATGACATGAAGGAAAACTGACACTTTCAAAGTAAAACAGGAAGTAAATAAAGAAAGCAGAGAAGACAGACTGAACATGAGACACAAAGACAGATGGTGAAACATTTAAAGACAAAGAGAGAGAGAAAAGAGAAGACATAACAGAATGGAAACACAAGGGACGCACAAATAACAAGGAAAGGAAAACAAGACTAAATATAAAGGAATTAGCAACAACTACTTGAATAGAAAACTAAATGTAAACAATAACAGAAACCTAATGATACTTAACTTGAAAACTTAAAACCATGGGTCCAAGATCCAGGGAACATGTGTATAGGTCTGTGTGACTGAGCTCTAAACACCACAGGTGCAGCTTACACATAACAACAGTAGATGGGATTCATATGAAAATCTTTTGGACAGACTTGATTTGGGGATGGTAAAGCTGACTTTTTTGGGGAGCGAACAGTTACCGTGAAGGTTTTCAGCTATATATGACAACGTTCAATGAAACACCACAACATTGTAGTGGACCAAGTGGAAGTTTTCGTCATGAATGTCTTAATGCGTGCTCAGTATTTCTCTTTATCGGGATGTAGCATTTTCAGTGGGAGAAATGTTTCAAGTCTTCACTCTTCAGTCTCAGCTGAGTGCAGGCTTTCTCAACCTTACAAACAGTACAGCTGCATAATAACCAAAACCAACACTACTGCCTAACAATAAGTCACGTGCTCAGTTTCATGATTGTTAATATGCAAACTGTCATGACCATTGATCAATGGCACGAGTGCTATTCACGGAGAGTTGAGTGGCTTTAGCATTATAAGATGGTGAAAGATGCACTCTTAGGCCCATCCTCAGCTCAGCAGTGGTTATTCCCTTTTTCACATAAATGGCCTCCTTCACTTCCTATTTAGAATGTGAACATGCTAATCATTGAAGGAGAGGCCACTGGCCTGTAGATGTAAATAGACTGCAGGCTCCTGGCCTCCTTGTTTTTCTCAGTTGTGCCATCTGCTTCAGTGTGTACTAACTTGCAAACTAAATAGATACTGCAGTTTCCCCTCAACTCTAAAGAGTTTCTGCACATCAGCTCATTTTTGTTTTGGTTCAATTTCTTTCTGCTGATGTTTTCAGCAGCAGTGAGCCGCTGTTGTCAACACAGACATGTCTGATAAATCTGCTGTGTGATTGTCCAGCACCAAATGATAAAGTTAGCAAATAGAGGGTGAATATTGTGGAGCAACACGCCTCTAAAATGTCAGATATTTCTTTCAAGAATAAGCACAGGCCAGATAAGGGCTAAAAAACAAAACAAAACAAAAACACACTGACTCAAAAGCAATCCATGATCAGTAACAAAAAGTGCAATATTGTTCCTTTTATGTCCAACGTTGTTTAGGCTGTTTGAATCATTCCTGAGGGGGGTTTTAAAATAAAAATATTTTTGTTTGCTCTTTTAGATTTCCTGGATTTCAATAAAAATGTCAAAAATTATAGACTGTCTTTCTTGTGGCTGGTTTTAGCATCATATGACTTGTCTGCAGATTCAAAGGTCTGACAGTGATGAAAAAGGAATTTCCTCAATGGGCCGATCCAGTAACAACAGGCCAGACACTTGAAAACGATCTGCTGATGTCGTGCATGCTGCAATGGTCCTGCTAACTCAAGAAGATAAACACATTCTTTCACAGCTGGAACCAACTCCAGACACGCACCAAGATTCAGCCATCATGATTTGTTTATTTCTGTCCTCTAGTAACATTTTAAATGAGGACACAAATAAAAGCAAAATAATTTTTCAGTGCAAATATCCTCTTGTGATGATGATGATAATAAAATTCCCACTGGTCTCATGACAGAAAGAGACTTATCAGACTTTTAATAATCACTTACTAGACCTAATTACTAGAGCAGGTGTACCAACCTACCTTTCCTGTGGTGCTGACTGGCTGCACAGCGGCTGCACAGGAAAATAAAAGTAAGCAAAGTCCACCACTGTGCCATGTTGATCTTCACACACAAGATCCACTCACAAATCAGCACACACTCTCTTCTTGCTGAGTTCTGTCTCACTTAAGGGATGCAATCTCAGTCAGAAATGAACATCTCAAGGGGGGATAAGAACCCTTCTTTCCACTCCACAAGTTTCATGTGGAGGATCATTCTTTCATTCACTGTTTTCACTTTTCTTTTGTCCCCTCCCTTCATCATCTCCTTTCATTTCTTTTTTGTGTGTGTGGCTGTGTGTGTGTTCTCTTTTCAAGCCAGGGTGTCTGGGCTCTCATCTGGAAATCATCAGGATTTTGGGAACGCCTGTCCTCTTGGCTGGACTTTGCAGCTACTGGATGACTGCTTTACTGGCTGAGTGGTTCAGTTACTGAGTGACCCTTCAGTTGACCAGGCGACTGAGTAAATAGTTGAGTGGCCGACTAAATTACTGCCTGAGCATAATTTCATCCACTGAGCCAAAATCAATCTAGTGATGATGGGAATATGGGAAACATGGGAATGTTTCTTGAAAAGCATAGTTTCAATTAATTAATCAAGATTTTAAGTATACAACAACAGAGAAGTCAACTAATTTACTACCAGATGACAGTTTTCACAGTTCAATAAAGACACAGCCTGGAGATCAAATAGGTTGTAAATAGGCAAACAGTTCCAAACTAGATTATTATCCATGAATCGGAGTTATTGCTAAACATTCCCATCTTCACTGGAAAGCTGGATAGCAGAGAGTGACAAATGCTGTTTGGCGGCACACTTTGATGGCGATTGGTGCAATTTGTCTTCCACAAGTGACACTAAACTCATATTCAAGGTATTTTTTCAGGGAATTTGTATTTTTTTAGCTACATGAGATACTGCCCCAGGTTGGGCGCTTTGAATAAAAAATGTCTAGTTTTAACCTGTTTTTCCTTTGAGCATGTTTGAGTAAACGGAGGGTTCCTTAACCCCTAGGTCTGTCCTACTACTTTATAATATGTGCCTCTGTGATCACAAATCTCAGCACTTGATGATCACAATTCATGTAATGAATGATAGAAGACACTGTCAAAATAACAGTCACTAAAAATGGAAACCCTCCCCCTGTTCCTCTGTTGTTAAATAATTAATTGAAACTATGCTTTTCAAGAAATATGCCCGTGTTTCCCGTGTTCCCATGTTCCTTCAGACTGGAGACAAACAGCTTGTCAACATCAACAACATTGTGAGGACCACTCGGAGCATCTTGATTAAAGGCTGTCAAGACTCTCTCCACAAGTCTATATTCTCTCCTCCACAGAGCCTTCTGCTCTTCGTTGTCACAGAATATGTGAAATAAACACACAGTCTGCCTTCTGGTGCCAAAGCATATAATAGCCTGTGTAGGTGCTTTTGGATTTCAGATAGTTTGCTTTCTTGGCTGATCCTCCAAGGCTGTGTCTGCTAAAATAAAAGAGATAATATGCCAGTGATGGTCCTGCATGAAGGCAGTTAAAAAGACAGACACTCACGCCCAGGCAGTAGATTAGAGAGCAACAATTAATTATTCAAATAGAGCCTGAAGACATCAAACTTAAATGTTTATTTTAACAAAATAAAGCCGATAAGAGCTAGCTTCTTCTTATCAACACTATACCGTGTGAATAAACAATGAAGTCTACTATCTGCATGCAGTTATCATCCACCTTTTTGAATGGGAAGCCACTGAGGTTTTCCCGGTTGACAGAAGCCTCAGCAGTTTAGGTCACAAAATGCAATCAAATACAACAGCGTGAGACAAGCAGCGCTTCCATTTCACTTCAGCGGTGATGAAAAGCGAGTGGACGTTTGGGAAACCCTTAGAGTGATTTCTGCGTGGGAAAAATGTCAACATCAGTGCAGGACTCATGTATTTCATTTTAGTGTGTCACAAATGTGATGGGAAATAAAGTGAAGAACGTGCATGATTTATGCAACATACCCCCCCTCAAAAAAATAAATAAATAAAAATAAATAAATAAATAAAGCTCATCCTGCTCAATTAGGAGACATAGAGCAGAATAATGTTAATATAGTGACATTCAAAAGTCAAACACAGTGTTAAATTTATGTGGTTTTTACTTAAATGCGACCATACGTTTGAATATTTGCTCGTAGCAGATGGGCATCCGAGGTATAATGCCCTCATCTTTTTTTTAACGTACTGAACACAAAACACAGTAACAAGGATGAGAGCTCTGGAAGAGCGCCTCTGTGGGAAAGCTGTAATTCTCGTCCTCATGTGATTCACATGAGTAACACATAAGGCATAAGCAGATGGCATTCTGAAGGGCAAAACAAAAGCCTAAAACATTATTCTCTGCTGCGCATGTCCCGTGTGTTTGCCTGCAGGTGCACAGATTTAACTCCTGCAAGAGAAGAAAAATGGTAATGACCCCTGAGTGCGTGAGGTTGTACAAACACAGCCCGATCATATGCGCAGTAAAAGAAAAACAATTCTTTTGTCTTTGCAACCATGAGGGGGCAGTGTTATGACACAGATCCTGAGTGATCCACAATTCCCCAACTTATCCAAGATCCTGCAGTGATTGCTGTCGCTCCCCAACTCTTTTGGTGATGGTGCATGAATTCAGAAATAATTGAATTCTATTCAGATAAGGTCTGGCAATGTGAATGCAGCCACTTAACAGAGATCAAAGAGGTTGTTTGGGTTCAAACCAGGTGG
The DNA here is from genome assembly GCA_015106715.1 of Bujurquina vittata. Lineage (NCBI taxonomy): Eukaryota > Metazoa > Chordata > Actinopteri > Cichliformes > Cichlidae > Bujurquina > Bujurquina vittata. The sequence continues at coordinate 90,025 of VUQK01044421.1, forward strand.
GGACCCTCGAGACATCCTTTAGTTTAATTGCTTCTATGCTGTAAATCAGTGGAATGCCTCAAATATGCAAATTTACATGAGCCCAATGCACATCTGAACTTGCATGATGCTTGCTTAATAGTCAAATTGCTATCATGCAGAAAGTCTGCAGCTGCAGTTTTGTGTTACAATACAGTGAGTCGGGATAATAAGCAAACACCTGATCTGGGTGTACAAATAAAGAATATGCTGAGATTTGGACCATAGGGGTTTGGTACCATTTCCTGGCTAAAAGGCTGTGACTCATGGGGAGTGTTGTGAGGAATAGTGAAATGTTGTCATATTATGATATGTACGTAGTTAATGGTTTGATATATTGCAGCAAGTAAAGCCTGGAGAACAAAGCACTGAGGCTCATTTAAACACAGTACCTGGAGAAAAATGCCTCCAGCTTATAAACAGTACTGTTAATATACATGTTGCTGTACTGTTCTGATGTGTTCACAAGCCAAGACATTTAAGAGTTTGGGAATTTTATTTGTTTGTTTGTTTTAATACTCAATCAAAGCTCTGCTGGAAAGCGTGCCTTTGTAAGACTTTCACTGTAAATGGCAAATTGTTCTTGCTTTGTCCTCAAGGCTGCAAAGTAGTAAAAAGAAAAGAAAAATCAGAAGGAAAGTTAGAAGCATGTTGGGGGACCTTAAAAGATGGATTGAGAGTAAATACCAGGGACAAGATTGTAGAAAAAATGTGTATCATGAGAATAATTACAACTTAGAGATCTGGGCCTTAAGGAAAAACTGAAAAAAAAAAAAGTTTGAGAACAGTTAGAAATGAACTCCGAGAGTTTAAAACCAAGATCTATTGATTGACCATAGTTAGTGGCAGCATAGCAGCCGTCACAACAAGTGAGGCCAGCGTGAGAACGGGTTGTCTAGAACACATTCTACCGAGCTGGCAGGAGGCACATCACACATCAAAACAACTCAACAAAATACTGCGAGTGTGTGAGTGCTCAACCACAATGCCTAATCATCATACCTCAAGCAGAATAATTACCTCAACTGTCCATCACACCTCTGCAAACAATTTCATCAGGGCTTGTCAGCACAGAAGCACAGACACAG
>VUQK01044421.1:93193-110610 GCA_015106715.1 Bujurquina vittata
TGCAGTTTTCTGCGCCCCATCATAAGCGCCTCAGTATTAACACACTCCGGAGAGGGGAGTCACGATGGGAGCCAGAGGCGTAGAACAGACTGTCACACACACACGCATACACACACACACTTGTGTGGATACTTATGAGGAAATTCTATTTAAAATATTTGTAAGAATTTGTTAGAAAAAATGTATGAAAAAGACATGACGCAAATTGATGAAATTTTGTATTTCTTAACTACATGCTTGTGAGTACAATTTTGATCTTTCCCTTCAAATGTGCACATTGTGTTATTTTGGTGTATAGTTGCTTTTCATTGTCTTTATCTAAAAAAAAAAAGAATAATTGAATATGTTTTACATAGGAAAGGCCATTTGTCAATGTGTCTGCAAAAAAAAAAAAAGGTCAACATTCGATTTTTGGACGGATCTTTATGTCCTCTTAGGGATCAAAACAGACGTCAAGCGCCCTTTCTTCTGGCTAATGTTTACTTGTGCTAGCTTACCTCTTAGCAAGGACAAATTCCAAGCGCAATAGACTCCAATATGTTTGTGTAAATGGGGAGTCTTCTTCACGCACTAAAGTTAATTATGGAGTTCCACAGGGTTCTGTGCTAGGACCAATTGTATTTACACTATACATGCTTCCCTTAGGCGGCATTATTACAAAGCCTTGTGTACATTTTCATTGTTATGCAGATGATTCCCAGCTTTATCTAGCCACGAAGCCATCAATTAGTTAAACTGCAAGAATGTCTTAAAGACATAAAGGCCTGGATAACTTCTAATTTCCTGCTTCTTAATTCAGATAAAATTGAAGTTGTTGGACTCAGCCCTACAAATCTTAGAAACACAATGTCTAACCAGATACTTACTTTGGACTGCATTACCTTGGCCTCCAGTAACACTGTGAGAAATCTTGGAGTAATCTTTGACCAGGATATTTCCTTCAATGAAAATTAAGAGACTAGAGTAATTAAGTAAGTACAATTTATTTATATAGCACTTATCACAGATAAAAATCCCAAAGTGCTTCACAACAAGAGACAAAAAATAAAAGTATAAAAGTATAACAATATAAAACAATAGAATACAGTATAGCAAGTGAATTAAAAGCTTGTCTGTATAAAAATGTATTCTGCTGCTTTTTAAAACAGTCAATGGAGTCTGTACAGCGTAAAGACAGTGGGAGAGAATTCCACAACCTTAGTGCCACAACCTGAAAAGCCTGATCCCGATATACTGGGGAGCTTGGTCATGTAAGGCCCTAAAAGTTATAACTAAAATTTTAAAATTAAATCTAAAATTTACTGGCATCCAATGAAGAGAAGCCAAAACTGGAGTGATATGATTGGTGCCACCGTGCCAGTTAAAAGTCTTGCTGCAGCATTCTGCACAGTTTGAAGGTGATCCAAAGCTGATTTGTTAAAACAAGTACAAAGACTATACTATCAGGGTGTCCTAAAAGCTCGCTAAAAGGACTTTTGCTCATCCAAAATGCTGCAGCTAGAGTACTGACGGGGGCTAGACTAGAGCATATTTCTCCATATTGGCTTCTCTTTATTGCCTCCCTGTTAAAGCCATTTTTATGTACAAGGCCTTGAATAATCAGACCCTACCTTATCTAAAGACCTCACAGTACCATATCACCCCAACAGAGCACGGTGCTCTCAGATTGTGGTAGGGGTTTCTATGATGCGCTAAGTATTTCTTTTTAATTTACCTCTTTTCATTCTCTTTATACACCACCCTGCTTCCATTCATTAATTATTAATGAATTATTATTCATCAATGGCTCTCTTCCACAGGATATCTTTTGTCCTGTTTCCCTCCCCTCCCACCCAACCCACAGATAGCTGCCCTTCACTGAGCCATTATCTGCTGAAGGTTTCTTCCTGTTAATACCACATTTTTCCTCCTCACTGTCACCAAGTACTTGGTCATAGGGGGGGTCATTTTGACTGTTTGACGTTTTCTGTGGCGATGTGGGTAGGTGCTCACCTTGCAACCGGAGGTTCGCTGGTTTGAGTCCCGCATGCTGTCATTGTGTTCCTGGGTAAGACACTTAGCCCACATTGCCTCAGTGTGAATGGGGTTGTTTGGTGGTGGTCCCAGCGGCTGTATGCGCGAATTGGCAGTCATGCTTCTGTCAGACTGCCCCAAGGCAGCTGTGGCTTCTTTAGTAGCTCACCACCAAGTATGATTTAGGTGTGAATGAAGAGTGCACGAAACTGCTCAGACTGTACATACAGTAACTCAGGCAATCTGGAAAACTTTTTAAAGTGGTTCTGTAGAGTTGGGTTAAGTGAAATATTATTCAACATTAGCATACTCGGGAATGTACACTTCAATAAAAGGCAAGTTTCTTAGGGCTGGGTTATGCATGCGAAGTAAAGATTCTATTAAGTCAATTAAAATTTATCAACCTGTACAAAAACCTCAGTACTCCTGAAGGTGTATGATCATTTATTATGAACTTACAGAGATGAGGGAAGAAGCTAGGGGGAAATATGAGAAAGAACTTAAGGTCCTGGTGAGCTCTGATATTACTCTGAGTCTGAGCTAATGAGCTGTTCAGACAGACACTGCAAAAGGAGTCTAATGGTCAATTTCATGAAAATCACACAGAGTGAAAATTCCCTCTGAACACACCATTACATGTTTTTGTTTTTACATAGCTGATTATCATAAGGTACGAAGAAGTCTCATTGCTCTCCTGCCGGAAGAACACATAAAGCACACTAATATTTTTCAATTTTAAACAGGTTTTCCTTAGATTACAGCAAACCTAGTTAAAAAGTGTTATACTTTTCTCCGTCTTCTGTCTAGGGTGTCTGTATTTGCATGAATTAAGACCTTTTTTCTAAGTCTTTTTTAGCGGACTGGCTAGACTGGCTCTGCATCCTTCTCTATTAGACACCTGTGTCTCTTGTGGCAGCTTCTTTGACCTCAGCGGATGAAAATGTTTCGCCACCTGTACAAAACAAAGCTGGAGTCCTGTGTATGAATGAAAGATAGGGAGCAGTAGGCACAGACTGAACCCAGCAAATGAGGTCTTGGGGGCCTGTGTAGTGTGTGTGTATTAATATTTGAGTGTGAGGCAGGAGGTCAGTATAGGGAGGTGGGTTGAGGTGTTCATTCTTTTCCCTGAAATGGAAAGCTATGTAACAGATCAAAGCATGTGCAGCCCTGATACCAGATGGCCAGTAGCAGTCTGTAGCCTTCTGATGATCATGCATTACTCCAGTGGGAACGGTTAAGGGGGCGGCTTCTGCTACTTGTACTATGTGGAAGACACTAAATAGGGATGATGAGGAAGAAAAAAATGTATGATTGTAGACTGTGGTGGGTTTCCAGTGATAGAAAACATGAAAATGGTGACATGAAATGCAATTTTTATTTGTGTAGGATAGGGGTTCTTAATGTGGAGGTTGCAAGGTTTTTAAATAAAATAAAATTAAGCAAGACTCAGGCAAGCGCAAGAAAAAACTGCTGAACCAAAACTAATTGGCAGAAATACATAAATCAGACAGGTGAAAAAAGAAGACAAAACATATTGCAGGGTTAAAAAAAACACAAGCAAAGAAACTAATAAAAGACAAAGAGGAAAGACCAATCAGGAAACACAGAGTACAAAGACAAACAACAAAGGTTGTGGAATGGCTAAAAATCTGCAGAAAACTATTGATAGAAGCTGAAAAAGCCCTAAAAGATGGTCAACAGTCAGTAAAAATTTAAAAGTTCAATAAATGCCAAAAACACATATGGCTTTTGGCAAAAAAAAACTTGGTTTATGGCTTGACTCACACCTCCTGCTGGGATGCAAAAAATTAAAAAGAAAGAGTTTTTGCACACATAAATTCTTAAATAGTTATTTTTGGTCAAGCAAAAACAGCATGCACAGCCACAGTGTGAGATACTGCTCAAGGTATTTCATCCTTTTAAAGTTCAGCTTTGCAAAATATCACACAAGCTTTGTACCAAGGAAAGTTTTTAAGTAAGTTATTTAGTTAGTTTTTACTTACTCATGATACTATATTGAGATACTGACCATGACCATGTCTATCCCTTTATGACCACAGTATAATCATCTTATAATGGCCAGCAGGATAAAATGTCACAAAACCTAAATCCTTGTTGAATCTATGCTATGAAAAATTAAGGCTTCTGAACGCAATTGGGGACCCAACCCCAACATGCTGCACCCAGAAAAGCGAGTTTCAAGGAATCGTCATGCTGCACCCAGAAAAGCGAGTTTTAAGGAATCGTCCTCATGCCATTAGCCATTAATTATGAAAATGTGTCCTATTCTTATTTTCAATATGATTTATTAGAAAAATAAATCAGTGGCTCGCAACTTCCTATGGCGGAAAAATATGTATATCAGACCTCCTCTTTGTTTTGTTTTTTTTCTGGCTTATCCATATTTTTATAAACTTGGCTGAGAGCACACAGCAGCCCAGGCTGTGCTGCTGAGATCACAAGACTGTGTACTGTATGTGTGTCAGATTGCTTTTAACACACAAGATTCAGTAGTGGTATGAGCTAAGTAATTGTGAGTAATTAAAGAGCCATCCATTTTTTTCTCCTGATAAATTTCTATGCTTTTTATGTTAAAATACAACTGGGTATTCCCTCTGAAACCTACACCTATGGTTGTAGCAAATGTCTGACCTGCCATCACAAATGATTATCCCTAACGAAGGATAAAGCCGGATCAGTTTGACACAGAAGTGAAAAAAGATGACCTTGAAAGTGAATTTGGACACATTTAAATTAAGTAGAATTTTATTTATATGGGTCCAGTTAGAGAACATTATGATCATATATGATTTGCATGTATAAATACAGCTAAGAACTGCTTTTAGGGAAGACTACACAACAACAATCACAGACTGTATCTATTAATTCAAATCAATTCAATTCTATTCAATACATATAGTGCCAAATCACAACAGTCACCTCAAGCCATATTATATTTTAAGGTAAAGACCCTAAAATAATACAGAGAAAACCACAACATTCAAATGAGCAAGCACTTGGTGAAAGTGGGAAAGAAAAACTCCTTTTGAACAGGAAGAACCCTTCGGCAGAACCAGGATTAGGGAGGGGCATCTGCCACAATCAGTTGGGGGTGAAGGGAGGGAGACCGGACAAAAGACATGTGGAAGAAAATTTGTGGAAGAAGGCCAGAGATTAACAATAACCATGGATTAAATGCAGAGTGGTGTATAAACACATAGAGAGTGAAAAGAGGTGAGTGAAGAAGAAACACATCATGGGAACTCCCCTCCCAGCAGCCTAGGTCTACCGCAGCATAACTGAGGGAGGGTTCAGGGTCACCTGACTGAGCCCTAACTATAAGCTTTATCATAAAGGAAAGCTTTAAGCCTAATCTTAAAAGTAAAGAGTGTGCCTGTTTTCCAAATCCAAATCTATATATGTGCTGCTTTTTCAAGTGACCTTGATATTATTTTAGATACACGACATACATCTTCAGATAGAAATCCAACAATGTGGAACTGTGACAAGCAGTGACGCAAACTTTGATAAACTGGAAAAAAAATATTCTTTCCAATACATTTCTTCTCTCAGCTTGTGACTGGATTTTCTCTTTGTCATTTCAGCCACTGTCAGTGCTCATGCTTTGACTTTCTGAAGGCTATCTGATTTCAAAACAACATCTGGAGGGAGCTCAGCGTGAACCTGCTTTTCTTTCTTCATTGTGCACGCATCTTTGTGACTGTCAAGCAGTCACAAAGCCAACCAAATCCAAATCTCTTCCTCGTTAAAATCTTTTCCCCTCCAATCCTCTCAAAGCTGTCTACCATGGTGCAAAGTGCCTTGTTAGATCAGATCTTTTGCTGCTTATCCTGCAATATCCCCAGCTTACTAAGTCTGGATTATACAATTAAACGCCACACTTTTGCATTTCAAAGCTTAAGCCCTTCATCAAAGCATAAACAACATACAGAATTATGAAAATGAACAACAGCTTAAAAAAAATTGAAGCATGCCTGCACTGGATGTACACATGTGGAGAGGCATGCATCCTCATCAGAATTACAAGAAGCTGGTTATCAGTTTACAATTTTGTGCTCATGAGCAGTTTCTCTCTTCTCTTTGGTTGCTCTTTTCAGGTTATTTACTGTGAATGTGAGCCTATCCTCTACTCTGCCGGCTCATTCATTCGTCTCATTAGCAGAACCACTGTAAAGTCAGCTCTCAAAGCTTCCTCCATCAAGGCTTTTCTGCTGGAACAGACTTGCTCTGGTTGCCTTCCTCATTCCCTCACATCCTCAGGAGCAGTCAGTAACGGTAAATAGCCAGGGATCTGTCTCGCTCTGCTATAAAAAGCAATTGCACAGTTATGTCCAAAAGTTGGGTCTTGATTCCCTTTGAGGTGAATATTTTTCTCTTTTTTTGTTTGCTTGTTAAAGAAGAACTGGGACCACCCAGTGGAGCGGTAAAATGTCCAAATGTTGTGATCTAACGGGTACATCTTTAGTCACACATTTTACCAACAAATCTGTGCCTTAGAGAGCTCCTCTGACTGCTCTGGACACAAAAATAGATTTACTAAGACAAATATACATGTGGAAAACAGGAAGCGCTACGTTGGGTCCCTGCATATTAAAGCTATCAATGTGCTTCCGATAAGGCCATGCTGGATCACTGAACACTCTCTGAAACTTCCTCTCTCATAACTTTTGATTTCACAAAAAAAAAAGGTATTTTTCCAATAGTTGTGACTCAACAGTAGGTAAAGATCCCAGGCATGCAGGCCTAGAGACCAGTCAGTGACCTCCAGTAACTACTGGTCACTAGAGAAAAGTGTGTATTCCATAATTGGTTGGAAAAGCTTACTGAGTGGTTAACTATAAGCTTTATTAAAAAGGAAAGTTTTAAACCTGCTCCCAGATTCAAATTGGGAGCTGATTCCACAGAAGAGGGGCCTGAAAGGTGAAAACACTGCCCTCCATTCTACTTTAAAATACCTGAGGAACCACAATTAACCTGCCCACCAGTTGGAGAATACACAATTTTCCGTAGCAATCAGAGGTTGCCCAGGGTTGCTGACTGGTCTCCAGGCCTGTGTGACCACGGCCTAATGAACGGCTTCTCTTTCCCTGCATTTAACCATGCTTGACCCATCAATCATTCTTTATAAAAGACTCTCCAACAATGGGAAACATTTCCTAAGCAACTAACTTCTTTGCCAATTTTCCATTGATTAAATCTTTAAGAGCTGTTGTTCACATCTACAGTAGATGACATCTCTTTTTTTAAAAAAGCCAGTGGCCCAAATTTGGATCAAACCCACGAGTTTAATATCGCCAATCCCTTTGAGCTAATTAGCGGTTACACAGACAACAAAGGGTTGCATTACTTTTGTGGGAATGTTGGGAAATTGTTACATACTGTGAGAGTCCAGAGGTGTGTACAGTAATGCTTACCATGCAACTCATAATGAGGGAATATGATTTACATTTAGATGAATAGCATAAATGTGTTTTTAATTTTTTTCAACTTGTACAAAAAAAGAAAGAGAAAAAAATGACAAGATTGGCTTCAGTGGGTTTGGCTTCAGTAAAAGTGACTTAATTAAGTCTTACTGTCACCATGGGGCTGACAGGAACACAAACTATGTTAATTAGTAAGCTTTACAAAGGCTGGTAAGCATTTTTAAAACTTTGGACAATGCCAGGTAAGTTGTTCCCGCTGTGAGGCACGTCTGTTTCTAAAGTAGAGCGCTAACAAGTTCTCATCTAAGAAAGTAAATGATCTTGATGCGTCTCCATTAGCTCAACCAGTTGTTTTATATACTGGCCACATCATTAAAACCATTTACAGGTGAAGTTTGAATACTGAACATTTTTCAGGTGAAAGAACGTCTTGTTATATTCCAATGTTAGGTGGGAAACTTTGGGTGCTACTTTGACATGTACCACCCACATCTGACATCTGAGTCTCCTGAATGCACTTCCTGCAGGAGTAAACCTGGCCTCACAAGGTTCCTATAATAACGCTGGTTCAGAGCTCTTGTGGTGATATACGGATATAAGGAAAAAAATCTTGCTAATCCGACTATATGATTCCTGTGCATCATCATTTCCCACCTTTCAAAGAAACCCCCTCCTAGATTTACTTCTTCATATGACTATTTATATTGTTTTTTTAAAAAAAAATTTTTATGGTACTTATGAAGCATAAGCTCACTTTGCCTTGAAGCATTTTATTCCCTTACAATATGGAGGCGGGTGAAGGAAATAGCAACAAAGAAAGGAACTTTCCGCCAAAATTTTTCCCCCCCGCTTTAAATCCCAAACTATTGAAACTAAGTATTTTCTTTTGAGGATAATCTTTAGGATTCATTTTAATCTTTCAGTGCTCCAAATTGCATACTGACCCAGAATGTAAAAAAAGCACTGTCCTAAATGTGTCTGCTCCCCAGCAGTCATTTCTGTTATTTATCTCTCCCTGCTGTCTATCTGTCCATCTTGCCTACTCATAACTTATTCCATTATGTTTCTCTGTTTCCTCCTTGCTCCAACCCCCTGAGCGTTTCCCTGCCCTCTTTGCTTTCTTTGTCTTTTCTTCCATTTTCTGTCAATTTCCGTCCTTCTAATTCTTCCTATTGGCGTTAGGATGTGAGGTTTCTCAATTACAGCCTCAAGGTCAGTTTTCACTTCTAATCACAGACAATGTCTCACAGATAGGACAGTTGTGAAAAAAAGACCCAGCCTTGTATAGTGTGGTTACAGTCAGCAAATGCACATGCAGTCAGGAAACTGTGCCCTCTTTCAGTGGGTTTGTGGAGTCATTATGCAGTTGCGGCTGCTTTGGCGCATCAGTTGTTTATGATTATTTGTCCTCTACTATCTGCTATCCTCCACTAAGCCTCTTGCTTGGCCCTCCAGGTTGTGTTCTGGGGACCCGTGGCAATGACTGTTCTGTCCCCGAAAAACAGGCGCAGACACGGCAACACGCTCCTGCATACTCATAACTCATCTACATGTGTGTGGTTTTGCCACAGGCGAGGGATTTGCAAGATTCTGTGGCATTTTCTATGAATTCATGCATGCCTTTGTGAATAGAGGGAATAAGGCCACCAATGGGGTTGTATAGATTTTATTTTCTCTGCTGATACTCCCCAGTGCTCAGGGGAACCCTGACCCTGACAGTTTGCTGGCAAGCCGAGCCTCCCATTGATCACTTCTCACACAGTAAACAAAGTCTCCCATCATCCCTTGCAGTGTCTCTGAGCAGAACAGACTCCAGGGCACAGACTGGCAACGCTGGGCCCATAATCCTGCATTGCCCTGCTGAGGTTTACTTTGTGCTGATAAAACTTTACTACCATATCGTATATAAAATAAATCACATGAAGAGTATTTATTAAATCCGAAGGCGTTATCTGCACAGACTGCAGCGCACACAGCTTCAGAATCCCCCAAAGAATTATTTTGCAATAGATGAGAAAAGATATTGGGTTAGAAAGAGAGTAGCAAGCTTATTTATTTATATATTATTAAAACTCTGTTGTGATCAATGATGTTGATGATTTTAAAAGATGTATCTGGAGATGCGAATCTTGCAAGGAATACTTTTCCCTTCAGAAACCCATGGAGTCAGTGACTTAACAATATATATTTAATAGATCTTTGCTGCTAAAAAGGTATTGCGACATATAAATGTATAGTAATGAATTGGCCTTTTTATAAACATGCAGAAAATGTTACTGCATTTGTAAAATACTGTTAATTACAGGTCATATTTAGTTCATATTAACTGCTCAGATATGATTTCACATAAAATCACATTTATTAGATATGAACATTGAAACTGTTACACTTATTAAAAATATTATCTTTACTTCAACACTGCTGTAATACCGTGTTGCTAGATTATAATTGGGAATAGTTATCCTGAGAAACAACAGAAAACAGTCACCCCTCTTTCAGCATTCTTGATCACAAAATGTGAAATTATGTGCAATTTCTAACAGTTTGCTCTACATATGAAAGTGCTCTGTGCCAAATGGCTTTTTAGGAGCCGTACAAACAAAACAGAACAGAAATTAAAAAAAAATAAAAATCTAGCAGTTCAACCAAGGGTACCCTAAACTTAAATTCACACTGAACATGGCAAATCACACTGATGCCTTAAGAAGTTTGGCCACTTGTAGACAGAGAAATTGCATTTCCAATCAGGTACAGCTCAGCTTCACAGTGGAAAGTACGAAACAATTACCCACCCTCAAGGTAAAGTGGCTAAAGGCCATACCTTTTTGCCTAGTGTTTTTGTCACAATTGGTAGTATGAGACAGCACCTGCCGACCATGCAGGATGCCACATTCATAGGTGCTGTTACAAGAAGGTTTGCCGTGTCTCCCTGCACAGTCTCAAGAGTGTAGTAGAGGTACCATGAGACAAGCTGTAACATGAGGAAAGAGGGACCGATCTCCTCCTTTGCATTAAGGAAGAACAGGACATATTCCCAGAGTCCCACAGAATGACCTCCAGTGGGCTATTATTATTATTTTACATTAGATATGTTAATTCACAGATCTCTGTGCCCATGCAGCCAAAACATACAGTACATGGATGTATTTTGATAACCTAGCTTGCTAGCATTGGCTGATGATTAAACACTCAACTATTGTCAAATTATTGTCATTTCGGGCTCAGAAAAGGCCAAGAATAAAAATAGGAATTTAGAGAGTGTTGTCATATGGGTGACATTCTGGTCACTAAGTACTGTATATCTTTTATATACAGTCTGTGCCAGGGGTGGACTAAAACATAATTCAGGCCAAGAATTAAACTCCATTCCAGGCCACTGTGTGAGCACAAATTTTGGATTAACCAGCCTATCTGAAAACTGACTCTATTTGCATGCCATGGATGGGGGTGCACTCTAAAAAACTCACCAGGAGTACACATCATTGCATGCACAATTGTACAAGCCCTTGCGCTGACATGTAAAACAATAAACCTATGCATTATTTAAACAGAGAATGAATATGTCATCAATTAAATACTTGACTTTTTCAAGCATTGTGCAAAAGTACCAAAAATGTCACACACACAGACTCTTAAAAATGAACGTAGGCTACACCTAGTGTTATGGCATGGGCATGTACTGTATGGCTGCAAAGTGTGAAGGGCTCTATTCCCGACTCATATTCAGCCAAATGCTTCAAAACGTATTGGAGGGAGCTTCACGCTGAAAATGGATAATGACCGAAAACATACTACCAAAGCAACTTAAGAGTTTCTCAAGGCAAGGAAATGGGGTTGTTAAGGTCCCTCCTGTCCTCCAGGTGCAGACCCACCTTCTCTCTGTCTGTCCCGGTCCTGTGTCCTCCCTGTCTTGCCACAGATCTCTTTCTGGTGCATCAAGACTTACCTGAGACCTGAGCTAATTGGAAAATTTGACTTGAAGAGTTTTGGAAAAGCTTCCCTGAGAGTTGAGCTGAATCAGCCCGTGAGTGTAAAAGAGAATCTCACTAGAGAACTGCTGCTGAGAAAGGACTTTTAAATGTATAAAAATGGCTAAAACAGTCACTACATTTTTTTTTGTTAAACCCCATGAATTCAAGCTGAAAGTCTGCCCCTCCAACCATATATTGATTATTTGTTTTAAAACCCACCGAGGTGGTGTACAGAGACAAAAATACAAAAATATGTGCTTGCCCAACAGATATTGGACCTGACATTACAGTTTCTCCTCTGGGTACCCAATTCTCAAGAACCTTCATACCTACATGTAGGAAAATTGCCTCCCTGAAGACACCATGTGACATTATGCGACAGCTTGAATTGTTATTCCTTTGAATGCCAACACATAAATATTAAGTTGTCTTGAGCACAAAAGCAAAAACTTCCACCCGTGACGATGAATTAGCATTAAGGTGAAACTGTCTCAATGATTGGAGGCAAACTAGAGATAAACAAAACACTATATAATTAAACTGCAGGTAACTATATGGCAATTAAGCCCTATACTATCAGTTTTTCTTGACAACATAATGCAAACCTTTTATGTTATGAAACAAAACAACAGAAGAGCTACATTCTCTTTGTGTTGCTCTATTTCTGGCATAGAGGAAACTCAAGTTTCTTTATTTTCCACAGTTTCCTGATTGCAAATGAGGTGACAGTGTTCTTTGTATGCTCAATTGCTCCCCGGGTTGCTTTTTTTCCCTCATCTCACAGTGATGTCTCCCTGCGATCAAGACGGATCAGCCTTGCAGAGAGAGAGAGAGAGAGACCAGCCGTTGTACCATTCACATTATTTGCACTCACTACTCTTGCACTTGACAACATAATTACCAAAGCTGAGGCCCTGTGCAATTAAAAGCCAGTGGCTGCTGACAACAGGGGCTTGAGTAAAGGGAACATGGCAAAGATGAGACAAGATCTCAGCAAAGGTGTTCGAAGAGAGCAACTGTCCCACTGTTTTGACACTGCTGACAGTAGCGCAGGAAGGATCATAAACAACAAGGCAAAGTTTTACCATCTTTCCAGCCGACTATGTAGATTCTTCTGAATAAATGAAACTTGATTTATCAACGTGATGAGAGAAGAGCCTGCAGGAAGGGAGGAATAGTTTTTGATGCTTTAAGTAGCAGCTTCTTATGGTTTGTGTTCTTTTGCATAGCTGTACAGTGTAATATGACCTACAATCAATGACCCTTTAGATTACCAGATGTTAAACCTTAGAGAATTAAACTAATGAATTATCCAGGCACCTCTCATTAGCTTTAGTTCAAACATTTCACGATTTTTCACCTAGAGGCCGCCCTCAGGCACTGATGTTGTGAACTGAGCATTGCCTGGACGCTGCATCTCTTTGGTTTTTGGGGAATATAATAAGTGTCTTTTATTGCTGTGGGCAAAATCCAACACTCAAATAAAGAAACCTATGTCATACATAACTGAACACTTAATTAGGTACACTTTGCTTGTATAGGGTTGGATTCACTTTTACCTACAGAACTACCTCAATTATTCCGTGGCAAAGATTCAACAAGGTGCTGGAAACACTCCTCAGAGATTTTGGTCCACGATAGGGTCGCAGAGTTGCTGCAGATTGGTCAGCCGAACATCCATAATGTGAATATCTTATTCTACCATATCGTGCCATATTTGTGCCAGGAAAATATCCTCAGTTTCCTGTTCCTAGCTGACAAACGTGGCACCTGGTGTGGTCTTCTGCTGCAGTCGCCCATCTGCTACAAGCAAGGTTTAACATGGAGTGTGTTCAGGGATGTTGTTCTGCATATGCTGGTTGAAACAAAGTTATTTGGGTTACTGTGTTACTTGAAAGAGTCAGTCCATTCTCCTCTCACCTCTAGCATCAACAAAGCATGATCACTGGATATTTGCTGCCATGTGATTGGCTAGTTAGATCTTTGTATTAATGAGTGGATGAACATGTGTATCTAACAAAGTGGCTGGTGAGTTTATGTATGTATACTGGTATTGTGCTGACTGTAAATCCAGTCCCTCTCAGCTACACTTGACTGTTTTGGTTTTGCTTTCATGTCTTTCAGGTAACGTAGAAGCTAGAGTGAGTCAGAGACTGACCCCAGTGCATCCATCAGTAAGCATGTGACTGAAAAAAAGCTGTTTTCATCGAATCGAGCATCTCGTCACTGACTACTACTGTGAAAGCATGTGTATCTTATGGATAAACCAGGAGGAGGGCAGTGAGATTCATTCTACAGGCCAGATGACTCTGTTCCTCGTAAATAGAAATGTCCCTTCGGTGGGAGCTATTTGGATAAGGAAGAATAAACAGTCACATAGGTCTGTCAGTGAGCCCGAGTGCATGAATGCAAGGCCAGGGGGAAATAACTGTCACCTGTGATGTGTGTTAAGTCAGACTAATTATCTCCCTGTATCTATTTTTACTGTGACATGTGCAACCCTTCTGTGCACCGAGCATGAATCAAAAATATAATTTTTGTTTTTTTAATGAAGAAAAATTACCAACTTGTGGCTCCACAGCTTGTTAGACAAACAAAATGACTTGCAGTTCCCGTTGGGCAACATGGCTCCAACCTTTCCAAATGAGCTCTCCATCACGTGTAATCAATAATTGTCAGCCCCTGCTCCACTCGGAGTGCTGCTGCTTTCAACTATTCCAAACTTTGCATTTTTCTGCCGAGCCCACCAGGTCCACAACTACAGATTAATCAGGCGTTTTTGAGCCAGCAGGGGCACTCTTTACAAATTATTTAATGATAAACCCTTAAGCCTATTTTACAGTTGCAGGGGAAATGAAACAAAGATGAAATAGTGGACGCTTTTAATGAACTGAACTTTTGCGAGCCGTGAGCTCTATAATTAAACTGACCCACACTAATTACAAAGCAGTTTATACATCAGATACTCTGTCAGAACTATTGTGCTGTTTTTATAAAGTTTGGAAAGCCAAAGTGCTATTTGCTCACTTCACTTCAGACTCACACTTATACAGTGTCAAAATATTCCAAACAACCAGCCCTGAAATAATATAAATTACAGTATTTCACCCCTTGACTACTGGCTCGTGGTGCACCGAGAAGAAATGTAGCAATTTCATTTGTTTATTGGCATCTTTTGAACAGCCATGATATTTGTTTAATTATGAAAAAGGCGAGAATGGCAACCCGGGTTGTAAAATAGCTCATGAAATGAAAAGGTAGCGAGGCATTAAAAATGAGATGTTCTACAATATCAGGCCCGCCAGTGCTTTATCATCTTTGTGTCAACAGAGCAGCTTCCTCTGAGCCTGTTAACTCTTGTCAGGAGTCTTGGCCTTCTATTCTCAAGCTGCACTTTTTTTTCTGAACCTGTCATGACTTTCCAAACTTGGAAACAAAAGAAAGAACAACAACAAAAAAAGAGAGACATATTTGTTTTCTCCATACCTACATTCAAATCTTGTAAATAAAAACACAGATGATGTTCTCAGCTTCAAAGCTCGCTCCCTAAGCTAAAATCCCCACTGAGATTTTCACACATTGCCTGTTTGTTGGATGCATTTTTTTTTAAACCAGTGGGTGATTTTGGATATATATTTTTCAGTTAGAAAAGCATTAACAACAAAGCAACACTGAAGATCTCACCACTTCACTCTGCTGCTATTGTAATTTAAATGGAAAGTTTAGCAGCGCTTCCTCCAGAAGCAGTGATAAACAACAACAAATGGCCTGCTCTCTGGAGTTAATAGAAACTGTCTTAGAGGTCAATGTGGTCAGCTTAGTAGTATGCAAAGGATTAACTGACAATGATGAAATGTAAAATAGAAAGAACATATACGTACTGAGATAAAAAGACACATTGTCAGTGTAATAGCTGCCCTTCACTTGTTCACGTCTATCTCACTTCAAAGCAATTTCCGCTGTACTGTATCTGCCAAAAAACATAAATCCATTCCATAGTTTAACTTCTTTTTTTTACAGTAAAGTTTTGCTAAGAAAACTCTCTGATCACACTCGTACATTTACAACTACTCACACCTGGAAGTTGCCCAGTGCTACCAGCCTGAGGATTTGAAGGAGCAAGCAGCCGCAACCCTCTTTTTTTCTTAGCCTATGCAGATGATCTTGGTAGTGCAGGGACCTTTTCGCATCTTGCCCATCAATAAATTTTAAGAAATATAATCATCAGTGAGTGCACGTGTTCTGCCCATGTTCACTTGTCGTCAGGATCACTCTGCACTTCTTGCTGGAGTGGACATCTTAGTCAACTGATGCTTTATTACTTGCTTGCTGCTTTTCCTGTTTTCTGTCACAGGCTGCCTGTCTCACCCTCAACACCTGAAGAATACCTACCTAAGTTCCAAACTGTGTAGCTGGTATCAGGCCTAGATTATATTCTGTTGTGTAGACCGCTTGAGACCCAACAGCTGAGTTGTCGTTCCTGTTATACTTCTTTGAAGTTTACTTCAAGTCTGTAATCTGCGGTGCACGCATAGCTGGTGCATTGTCATGTAAATTCTCCATGGACAAGTGGACAATCTGCATTAACCAAAGGAATTTGTGAAAATGTAAGAAATAAAATTAAGACTTTTCAGACTTCTCATCTATGGAGGTTTGACATGCTCTCTGCTTGAGGTGCAGGATTGTTAAAAATAGATATTCAAAAGGCTACCAGAACAAAATTTGCATCATCGGTTGCTCAGCTTGTAAATATGTCTGTGAAATGTTGTGAAGTAGCTTGCGCGTGAAACATTTGAATAGGTCAACTAGCTTTGAGAGATAACAGAGCCCACAGGTGTGACAACTCTGATAGGTTTGGGTGCAGACATATATTTTTGGGGCCACACACACACACACACAAACGTACACTCCACTATCAAAATTTTTGATAGTGGGGTAAAGCATAAAATAACTGAGCAAATATCTAAAAATTTAATTCATAATATATGGTGGAACTTTTATCAGCGGTTCCACTTCAAGTAAAAACAGCCAATACTGTATGTGCATGCTGTGTAATGCAAAGGGGCCAGTTCAATAGTTAAGTGACTGGGCCCTGATGTACCGCCCCAGGTGCACAATTGAAACTTACGCCTTTGCATTAAGCTATGATTTACATACTGAGGGTCATACCAGCACAGTTACAGCTCAGTTTCCCTGATGCTTTTGGACAACACTGGATACAGTTATGCTGTAAATTATGTTATGTGTGCTCATTTATACAAGTTTACTTGTATTTCCCAAACATGTGTGTCATCTACATTTTCAGTTATCTAATAATAGCAAAATCTTTACCTTTTACTCTACAAAATCTAACTGGGTGTGTGGACTGCTTGCAGGGCGAGATGAGTATTTTTCTTTTCATTTAATCAGGTAATTAATTGCTTTTGAAGAATGAAAGCAACTTAAAACAAACAGCCAAAGTACGTTTGACAGCATATTGCTTTAAAAGCCAAGACATCTGCTACTGCTGTTATTATTGTCAGGTTTTGGTAATGTGGAGGCAGTAAAATGTGGCAGTTTTTCAGCACGAGAACTCGCCTAGCTAATCACTTTCTACAACTGGTGCAATTTACCATAATTTTCAGTCCTCTCAGCGGATGCTATCTCTCCATTTAGTCATCTTAAATTCTATTTTTAGCAGGCACATCCTCCTCCTCTTCCTCCTGCTGCTCTCCTCTCCCTACTTCCTTATGTTATCTCATCTGAAAGCACAGAGCAGTGATCAACACCGGGAGATTGAAGCCAGTCCCCATTTCCGTTAAAAAAAAAAAGCACTGGCTTCTGAAGCGAGGAGAGAGAAATGAAATTTATCTTTCTGCCACCCACTCCTCAAATAAAAACTTAAACATTGGCACTTTTTCCCTTTATAGCACCATTGCCATTTGTTCTGAGTTATGCAGAGGTTTTAGTGTTATTTGTCTTTTTTTTTTTTTTTTTACATGATCCTGGG
>VUQK01044423.1:0-11803 GCA_015106715.1 Bujurquina vittata
GCCTGAAAGCTGAAGGCTCTGCCTCCCATTCTATTCTGAAGTATCCTAGGAACTACAAGTAATCCAGCAGTCTGAGAGCAAAGTGCTCTACTGGGGTGGTATGTTGTTATGAGGTCTTTAAGATAAGATGGTGCCTGATTATTCAAAGCCTTGTACGTGAGCAAAAGGATTTTAAATTCTATTCTAGATCTAACAGGGAGCCAATGAAGTGAAGCCAATATGGGCGAAATGTGCTCTCTCTTTCTAGTCCCTGTCAGTACTCTAGCTGCAGCATTTTGGATCAGCTGAAGGCTTTTCAGGGAGCTTTTAGGACAGCCTGATAATAATGAATTACAATAGTCCAGCATAGAAGTAATAAATGCATGGATTAGCTTCACTCTGAGAAAGGATGTTTCTAAGGTGAGATCTGAGGTACTACACTGGGCACACATTGCTAAATTAACAACTCATTCTTGCGACATCTGTTCTGGTGACCGTCTCCAGTTCAAGTCATCCAGTCCTCCACCTTTGGGTCGGCTCAGGCCTCTTCGCAGAACTGGGTCATCCTTGGTCACACATCGCCATGGACTTTGTATCTGGTCTTCCTCTATCTGCTGGCACACAGTAATTCTCACAATTATTAACCATTTTACCAAGGCTGTCCCCTTTATTACTCTTCCCAAGCTTCTGTCTGCACTAGAAACAGCCCAGTTACTCACAGACCACATCTTCTGGCTGCATGAAATTCCAGATGATATTGTGTCAAACTGTGGACCCCAATTCAATTCCTGGGTGTGGAAGGAATTCTGCTCAGTGCTCGGAGCCCAGGTTGGTCTCTCGTCTGGTTTCCATCCTAAGACAAATGGACAGAGAGAGCTAACCAGGAGCTCAAAGCTGCTCTCCAATGTGTTGCCTCGTCCAACCAGTCTACCTGGAGCTCCCAGCTGGCGTGGGCCGAATATACACATAAAATGCCACCAGACTCTTTCTGTTTGAAACATCGATTGGTTATCAGCATCCCTTGCTGGTTGTACTTTCATGGTCTGTCTTTCCTCTAGTGTGTTCCTGCAATTTTTCTCTCTCTCGCTCTCCTGTATCCTATCTGGGTTTTTTTTGTTGTTGTTGTTATAACCTCAGCTTTGTGCTTCGGGGGCAGGACCCTTCCCGGGTCTCTGCACACCTGGAAGTCATTGTACTCACCTGTTCCTGATGACCTCGTCTGGGCCACTACTTAAGCTGGTGTTTTCCCATCAGCCTTTGCTGGGTCGTCGATTGAACCATCGTCAGTGTTGCCGGCTTTCTGTTGTGATTACATCTGTCCTGCTCTCGTCATTGCTCTACTTACCTTGCTGTTTCCTTGTCCGGAGAATCTGAGAAAGAGAAACATGGCTGTTTCTGTGAGATGCTGTGGATGAAGAATCTGTGGATTTACCTGCTTTGACAGAAACAAGGATTCCCTACTTGAGATTCTGTGCAGCATCTGTTTACCTTTGTCCTGGAGTTGTACAAATGAGTCCTATCCAATTGATGGCCTTGGTGAGAAGAGCTTTTTTCATTAAAATGGAGCAAATCTGGAATATACCCCCCAATTCCACCTGAGAAAAAGAGGTGTTTTGTGATTGCCACTCAAAGTGGAGATATAAGCCCTTTCTGCCAACAGTCATCATGGGAAATGTAATTTCCCTGCCCAACAAAAAGTGATGAGCTGGAGATATTGATGAAGACTCCGGAAGTATACCGCAACAGTTCCATGTGAAGTTCTACATGAGAATGTTGCTAGGATACAGACTAATCATCCACAGGCACTCGCCATAATTCCAGGAGACTTCAATCATATTTCTCTCTCCTCCCACCTGACAGGATGAAAGTGGGTTCTGTAATTGAAGCCAGACTGGACACGCTGGGAGAGGCGGTGAAGAAATGTACACTTAAGATATTAGAAACTGACCTGAACAACTCTGATCACCCACATTATATCTTTATGGAACAAATAAAGCATCAGTACTCTCTCTTCATTGTAAAATGGGAAGATACTGAAAATCACCCCCAGTCATCACACTTTTTCATTCTCATACAAATTGCCCATGAGCTTGGTAAGACATATGAATTTTCCTCAGGAATCAATAAAGTTATTCTTATTCTCACATTTAAAGTCCCTAATGTCACCTCCACACTCCTTTCTATCCTTCAGTTTCAAGTTGACAGTAAATGGCACCCTATTGGTCACTGGATTGGAAGTGGTTGTTGTTAACTGAGGCCCAGACCAATATCAGCATTCTATGCTGGATGTCCTCTCTGATGCAACCCTCCCCCTGCATTCATGTTCACCCTGTGATGAAGACATTTACACAGATCAAGCGTACCATTGTGACCACCTGCCTAACATTGTATTGGACCCCTTTAGCTGCAAAAACAGCCCTGACCCATCAAGGTATGGACTAGACCCCTGAAGGAGTGCTGTGGTGTCTGGCACCAAGACGTTAATGTTAGCAACAGATTCTTTAAGCCCTATAAGTTGTAAGGTGGGGCCTCCATGGATTGGACTTGTTTGTCCAGCCCATGCCACACATGCTTTCTGTGAAATTTGGAGGCCAAAGTCAACACCTTGTTGTGCTCCTCAAACCATTCCTGAACCATTTTTGCTTTGGGGCATAAAGCATTATTAGGGAATACCATTTGCATAAAAGGGTATACAGTACGTGGTCTGCAACAATGCTTAGGTAGGTAGTATTTATAAAAGTGGCATCCATATGAATGGCAGTACTCGTGGTTTCTCAGCTGAACTTTGCCCAAAGCGTCACACTGTCTCTGCATCCTGGTGCCAGGTGTTCCCCAGGTAAGCAACACACATGCATCCAACAGATTCCCATGCTCCCTAATATATCCCACCCACTAACAGTTGCTGTGATGAAGAGATAATCAGTCTTATCCACTTTACCAGTCAGTAGTCATAATCATATGCTTGATTGGTGAACCTCACTTCGATGCAAATAGACTTGCATAAATACGCAGATAAGGAAACAGTGCTGTAAGATGCCAACTGTTGCATTTTTCATTGTTAAAACTTTGTTCTAAGCATGTCCTTCACGCAACAAAATTAGCACCCCTTTAGACACTAAATTACGAATGCCCCTTGTTAACCAAACAGGAAGCATGTTAGCATGAGCCTCTTAGCCAAACAGGGTCGTGTCAGGTTAACAACAACAACAACAAAAAGAACAACCAAAGTGGGAACAGCCAAAATTACAGACTCATGGCTTCAAACCAAAGATTCACAAACCCTATGGGTCATGTCACAATAGGCTCTTTATACACTACATACCTCATGCAATCACATTTTGGAGTGAAAATTATTTTTATTAATTTCTTATTTCTTGCTAGAAAACATGATGAGGCACACAAGGTTACTCTTTTTCATCTTGACTTTTGCCGTTATTGCATATGTCCATATTTACAACTGCACAGTCAAATGCTAGGATTCGTTTCATTAAAAATGAACAATTATTGTTGAAAGATAATTCCAATTTCCTTTTCATGCATTTTTATTGTGTTTTGTGCAGCTACTGCCCACCTGCACGAGCCTAAGAGGCAGATAAAGAGTCAGTTAGACCTTACACATCTGTTCAGCTGCATCTCTGACTGCTGTTTTATGAACCACTGCACATTCACTCATAGGCAAAAACATACAGAGAAAGAGGATGCATCAATTACATCCTGACCAAATTCAGTTAACCTTCTGTTTCTTTCGGAACACACACGCACGCACACACAAACACACACACGAACTAACAACAACATACACATACAAAAGCCTGTGGTACACATTAAATGAGTTAATGATGGTCCAGAACCTAGTCTGGACATCGTCACTGAGGCATCTGGTCAGCTCTCCTCTCTGCTGATGTCTCTCTGCATCGTTCTCTGTTAGCCTTTTGTTTACCCACAGCTACATTCTCCAGATAACAACTTTATCTCATGCTAATGAGGCTAGATCTTTTATAATAGAAAAAGTGAAGCTGAAACTGCTCATGCGCAGTGGACATACTGTTTATCTCAATAATATCGGTGTTAATTTTATTTGATGTTTGTATAAATAAGGGAGCACCGTAGAAAAAAGAATACTGTAAAAAAATGCAAATTTAATGAAAAATTTAAATGAAACATTTAAATAAATAAATATTTATGCGTGTAAAAACAATTAAATTACCAAATGATATGATCAAACACTGAGGGATGTGATATGAAAGAAATTCAATACAACACTGTTTTCTTTGTGCTGGCTGGCTTGACAAAACGTAAAACCCCAGTTGGATGTACGAGGTGTCGGTGGTCACAAAAGCAGGTGTTTCTCATGACATGTGACTCTTTTTCCACGCAGTGCTTGGACATAGGAGACTACAGATGTTGTGAACTCTTAAGGATCTGAGATTTACAAGTACTCCAGTCTATATTTAACAACACCAGCTTTGGCGTTTCCAGTGTTTCGGAGCTGGCCTTCTTGATCAGCTTGTTCTGTTTCTTTCTGTCCTCAGTGGAGATACTGCTGCCCCAGCAGACCACACCATAAAAGATGACGGATGCCACCGCAGAGTCTTAGAAGGTCTTCAGAAGCTCTCCCTGCACTCCAAAAGAACTATGGCCACTATCTCAGTGTCCATTCCCTGGATGTTCAGTGGTGGTGTGCCTGCAAAATCCACCATCTGAAGGCACTTCCACTGGCATCAGTTGACAAAGTCCTTGGACAGTCCTGTGTACTCTGAGGCCAACAATGGCTGAGCCATCAGAGAACTTTTCCACTAAGCAGTTAGTGAAGCTCTAGGACAGGGATGTCAAACTCCAGGCCTCGAGGGCCGGTGTCCTGCAATTTTTAGATGTGTCCCTGATCCAACACACCTGAATCAAATGGCTGAATCACCTCCTCAGTATGCAGTCAGGTTCTCCAGAGTCCTGCTGATGACTTCTATATTTGACTCAGGTGTGTTGGATCAGGGACCGGCCTATAGCTTTTGAGGTCCTTGGACTGTAGCTGTCATGGTCCTGGGTGGCCAGTGTTTTGTGTCTTTCTTCCATTCTGTTTTTTGTGTTTCTGTTTAGATTCTCAGGTTGTTATAGTTCTCTGTTATAGTTATTTGTATGTAATTCCTGTTTTCCTTTGTTTTCTCATCTTCCATGCATCTCTGTGTTTCAGTGTCTGTTTTGTCCCTCTATGCCATCGTCCCTCGTCTCGTGTTTGTTTGATACTTAGTTGTATTCCCTGTGTCTTTGTCCTTTGTCTTGTGTTGTGTGTTTGGTTTCACTTCCTGGCCTATCCCTGTGTGCTGTGTTAAGTTTGCATTTGTTTCATTTTGTTAATCCCTTGTTGTGTTTTTATTCTGCTCAGTTTTGTATTTCTGTGCTCTCTTCCCAGCTGTTTCTACTTGTCCTTGTTATATCTTGTGTATATGTTGTCTGTATTTCTCCTGTCCTTTAACACATCATCTGTTCTCTTTTTGTTAAATCAAGGCTTTTATATGATGGACTTTGTTCCTACCTCGATTTGGGGATTTTGTACTTTTGCAAATTTGAGTAAGTTGAGTATTTAAAGGGCACTTCAAGTTAAACTTGTCACATTTGGGTCTAACCCTGCCTGCCACTCAGCCTAACCTTCACAGTAGCATCTATGGAACTGGTACCACACAAGATGTTTTCCAAGGCTGGGGCACTTCCACCAGCTTCAGACTCAGGCTAAAGAGTACTGTAGTGATGTGTGATGAGGCGTCATGAATGTGTGGCATCTTTCCAGCTAACTCCTTCACCAAACGCTCAACAGCCTAGGGCTTCTAGTCTCCATTAGCAAGCTCGTGCTACTGGGTTTAGTGTAGTGTTGTGCCCACTGCTCTGACTGTGAATGATCCTTGTTTCTTTCTCACAACTGGCTATTGTTGTGTTCCCACATTCACGGCGCTCGTCTGAAGGTAAATAACCACACCAGCTGGGCTTGTAGGATTTATTTGTCCTTCACCTGGTTTAAACTATAAATGGTCCATTTTTCTTTTGTTGTTTGGTATTAGGATTTATCAGAATATTTGCAATATGGTTCGTGATTTAACCCTGTCATATTTTACATTTTATGCCACAAAAAAGGTAAAGTAAATAAAACACAAATAACAAACTACAAATTAGAAAAATTATTCTCTGTATATTTATATTTAATTTTATTTGAAGTGATTATCTGTAAAATTATATTAAGTGATACTGATTGTATTTTTGATGACGCAAGCCTGTAATTTTATGGGCATTTAACTTTTTCTGTTCAAACTCATTAAATCTGTGAATACCTTAAGAAAGAAATCTACATAGAATATACATTTCTGTGAAATTACTGCAATTTTTGCTGTCAATCATAAAAACTGTATTTTGACAGTTTACTAATACCTGCAGCTGTAATATACTTATTAAAAACAAAACAAATATTTGTACCAGTTTCCCACAATTTTTGGTGAAAACCTCCATAATTACACACGATATCTGTAAGTTAACTAACAAATCTATGTAAAATTACAGAAATTATACTTATTGTTAATTTTTACTCTACGCATCAGATTTTACATATGTATGGCACTGAAGTAGAATTTAACCCTTTTATCTATTAAATAAATATTGCCTATTTCTGATGTTATTTTATGACGTCGCAAAATAATGTGGATGTGGAAGAAAATTTAATTTTCCGTTAAAATAAAAAGAATAAAAAGTACATTTTAAAATGAAAATTATGGTTATTCACAGTTCCCTTTCAAATATATTTCACATATTTAAAAATATCAGGAAAATTGTATATGATTTAGGAAAACCCAAGTTAGATCACAAATCTTTCTTTTTTTTCTGTTTTTTGTTTTTTAAAGTGAACAGTATACATGAAACAAATCTGTGCCGATATGGGATGTCATTAATCTTTTTAGAAAAATAACATTGTTTTGCAAAATACAAAAAATAATAATGTTCATAAATAATCACTTACTAATAGGACTGCTTGATTACTCTGTCGCAGCCTGCTGGTACAGCAATGGCTGACAGTGTGCGTGACTACTTGTGTTGCTACTGTACATAAACTCAAGCAATCTTGCAAACATGCACACATGACAAATCTTTTCTTAGAAATATATATAAGTCTTACTGCACAGAAATAAAGTGCAGAAATGGAACGCGTGCTGTATAGATGTTTTGTCCTTCGTATATTTGTGGAATTTAATTTAAAGCCATTTAAAAGAAAACTTCAGTGACAGCGCTGAACGACCAGCAGATGATGCTTTTAAAACACAGCATGGAAATAAAAAAAACCTGACAGCATCAGAAACTGCACACAGAGTCCTCCAATTCATGACCATGTAAAGTACACATGCATGCATACAGTATAGACACACTGACACGGAGACCATATGGACGTATGTATATACAGTGATAAAGTTAAATTCTCCAGTGTAACCCATTTACACAAGAGAAGAAATAATTAGTAAAACAGTGAGTTGTTTCTGAGTGCCCTGCAGATCAGTAAAGCACAGTAAAATAAAAAAATGAATGTATCCAGGTTTGATGGTTATATAAATACAGAGTATAACTTATTAATATGATAAAGCTAAATATGAGAAATTTAGCATCTGAGGCTGCCAACCAAGTCTAATATTTAAGTGTGATTAATAAAGCTTAATAACTTGTGTATTTCTGTGTGAGTATGCTTGATGGGATTTGGGATAAATATATTAATATATAGAGAGGCTCATACCAAGCGTATGTGGGTTTCTTATACGCACACACACTGTGCTAAAAGTGTGCATTTGCCTCAGTGCCAGTTTCTGCTAGTAAGACAAAGCAGCAGCTGTCATCCAAATCTTTCTCATGTAAGCATCATAATCAAGAGCATTTTGAAACATGCGAGATGGTTAAGCACCCAATAATAAACCAATATAACATGGTAATCCTGAGGCTCAGATAAAAATGTGTAATGTTAAAACAATGAGCTGTCACCACTTTGCAAAAAGATTTTCTAAAGCAGCAACAAGTACAAGGCCGCTTGCCCTAAATTCAAACCTACTAAACTGTGCCAGTGAACCTGTAACCAAGCCAGGAAACTGTACTGTACTACAGCCTGAGGTGTATTTGTTTCAAATGTGGGTTTTGGAAATGATTACCACCCACAAATTTGGGATTTATCAAAATATTTGCATCTGAAGCCTGAGCCTCATTTATTTATTTTTAAATTCATGCACAGGCGTTTGATGATGCGCTGCAGTTCCTTAGACTCTGGGAGCAACTCAGCATTAGCTTGGCGCTGCTGAATGCCGGGACACTGTGACATGGAGAACAGCAGTGGGCACGTCCTCGGGTTACGGCGCAAGAAAACATTCCCACAGATGTCCAAGAGACTTCAGGGTACCGCGAGCAAATCCAAACAGTTGCTCTCTTTATGTTTTATTTTCATTTTTACACCTGCTGCTCCTGATGTCAGTTATGTGAGTGCCGTATCAGAACAAGCTCAGATGCTTTTGTCTCACCACAAATCACACTGTGGCAGATTCTACACATTAAATACAATGACATTATTTAAAAACAGAGTCACATAGATTTTGCCACCTCATTGACAACGGAGTATATACAGTATTACATGTTGATACTTGGTGGGCTTATCAGTAATGTAAACAGGATTGTAATTTTTTTTCCTATTCTGCCTACCAGTTACCACAACTAGACCCATCTAAGTGGAATGTTTCTGTTT
Organism: Bujurquina vittata; assembly: GCA_015106715.1. Lineage (NCBI taxonomy): Eukaryota > Metazoa > Chordata > Actinopteri > Cichliformes > Cichlidae > Bujurquina > Bujurquina vittata. The sequence continues at coordinate 8,729 of VUQK01044423.1, forward strand.
CATGGTACTTTGACAACACTTGTCTCTTTCTTTTTTAATATAGTTATAAACAAGTTGACTTCCACATAATTGCATTCAGTTTTTATTTGCATTTACTCAATCTGACTGGGTGTGTTTTCTAACTGCAGATGTCCATCCATCCATTCACTTGTTGTGGGGGGCTGGAGCCTATCCCAGCTGACATAGGGCGAGAGGCAGGGTACACCCCTGGACAGGTCGCCCGGCCTGTCACAGGCCAACACAGAGAGACAGACAACCATTCACGCCATTGTACCTATGGGCAATTTAGTGTGACCAATTAACCTAGGCCCAGTAAGTGCATGTCTTTGGGAAGAAACCCACGCAGACAAGAGAAGAACATGCAAACTCCCCACAGTGAGAGAGAGGCCGGGCCAAGGTGGAATCGAACCCAGGCCTTCCAGATGGGATTCAAACTGTGAGGCAGCAGTGCTAACCTCCGTGCATTAAACACAGGTCACTGTTTCAAATTTAGCATTTATTAAATGTTTGTCGACGCGATGTGGATAAAACAGTAAGTATGCTACCCACCATAACCAGTCGATGCTCAGAAGAAATGCGGACCTATTTGTGTATTTTGTAACGGCAGCTGAGTAATGGTGCTAAAGCGTGGGCAGTGTAAAGTTAAGATATGAGACAAGCTACAGTTTAAATACATTTTGAAGTAAGCAATGCATTAATTCCACTATAATTTGAACTTTTTATAGTTGACATGTGTATTATTTGTGTGTGTCTAAGCATGTGTGTGTGTGAGGGGGTGGGGTATAGAGAAAGCTGGATTGTGTCAGGACTGATGAGAGACATTCCTGTTTGTGCAGCATAGCCTTCCTACTGCTCTGCTGATAACACTGGCACCTCTCTGTCACACACACACACACACACACACACACATACACACACGCACACACACACACACACACACACACACACTTATATCTCCTGTACTGCACTGCTTCTACTTATACCATGGGAAACAGACTGTGGAAACAAGGCCTGTGTGTTTGTGTGTGTTGGTGCATAGTGGAATAATTTAACACACAGTCGGTGTGTTTCAGTGACCTCATTGTGGAAAGAGTTCAGATAGCATTTCTTATCTTGTGTGCTCTAACACAAACATACACGTGCATTCAGACAAACACACACATGCTGACAGTGAGCTAAATTACAAATGCGGTGTGCGCTGTGTATCTGAACATGTATTGTTAAAAATGTAATTCTAAAATTGCACTAAAAGGCAACAATATTAATATTTTAATAAGTCTTATCTTTCTCGTGTTTCCCTAAAAGTTGCATAAAATGTAAAAACACAGAATGCAGTTATTTACAAATTGTTTTTATAGTTGCCATGTATATTATCTGTGTGTGTCTGAGGGGGTGGGGTAAAATGTAATTTTATTTAATTGCACAAAGACAAAATATCAATGTGAGATTTTTTTTAAGTCTCCCATTTTATTGATACTTGGTGCCACCAAGATGTTTAATTTTAGACACAGTATGTTCACCACTGTGCTATACAAATACAAAAATAGGTTAAATAGCCACAAGACTGACAACAATTCCACACCTATAATTTGTGTGATATGATGTAATCATATTGTGTTTTTTCATAATAAGAGTCTGTAGTTTAATATAGGTACAGATTAAGGAACAATAAACTTTACAATTTTCATCCATCCATCCGTTTTCTTCCACTTGTCCAGGGCTGGGTCCAGACCTCTCTTTGCCCAGCCACCTCCACCAACTCATCCAGGAGGGACCCCAAGGCGTTCTCAGGCCAGCTGAGAGATAGAATCTCAACAATGTGTCCTGGATCTGCCCGGGACCTCCTCCCCAGTGGGACATGCCCCAATAGGTGCCCGGGAGGCATCCTAGTCAGATGTCCGAGCCACCTCAACTGGATCCTATCGATGTGGATGAGCAGCGGCTCTGCTCTGAGCCCCTCCTGAATGGCTGCACTCCTCACCCTATCTCTAAGGAAGAGGCCGGCCACCCTTTGGATGAAGCTCATTTCCGCCATTTGAATTCGTGATCTTATCATTTCGGTCACTACCCCAAAGCTCATGACCACAGGTGAGAGTAGGGATGTGACTGACTGGTAAATCGGTACTTGGCTATACCTAGAAATTTCATCCATAAAAAGAGCAGAATCATTGACAAAGGCCAGCTGTGCCAAAGTTCATCTCCAACAGGAAACGAGTCCGACTTCTTGCTGGCAATACAGACCAAGCTCACTGCAGTTGTACAGGTCCAGACACCCCATACTCCTGCAGGACCTCCCACAGGATACCCTGAGGGATATAGTCGAATACTGTCTTAAAGTCCACATAACACATGTAGACTGGACGACTAAACTCCCACCCATACTCGAATATCCTCGAGAGGATGATGACCAGTGTTCCACTACCAGGACAAAAACTGCATTGTTCCTCTTTGCGGTTCAACTAACGTGCCAACCCTCCTTTCCAGCACCCTAGCATAGAGCTTCTGCCGCGGATGAGGAGCGTGATCCCCAGATATTTGGAGAACATCATTGGTCTCCCTTCTTAAAGATGGGGACCACCACACCCGTCTGCCAATTCAGTGGCACCTCCCCAGATCTCCATGCAATGTTGCTGAGGTGTGTCAACCAGGACAGCCCTATAACATCCAGAGCCTTCAGGAACTCAGGGCAAATCTCATCCACCCCAGGGGCCCTGACACCAAAGAGTTGTTTAATTTTAGTGAGCTCCGATTGGTGTAACTGTCTTTTTTAGTTGGCGTCCCGCAGGCTTTAATTAAACCATTACTTAAAAAGCCATCACTTGACCCAGCTGTCTTAGCTAATTATAGGCCAATCTGTAACCTTCCTTTTCTCTCCAAAATTCTTGAAAGCTAACTGATCATCTGCAGAGGAATGGTTTATTTGAAGAGTTTCAGTCAGGTTTCAGAATTGATCACAGCACAGAAACAGCATTAGTGAAGGTTACAAATGATCTTCTTAGAGCCTCTGACAGTGGACTCATCTCTGTGCTTGTCCTGTTGGACCTCAGTGCAGCTTTTGACACTGCTGACCATAAC
>VUQK01044425.1:0-23739 GCA_015106715.1 Bujurquina vittata
GTCATTTCTACGCAGTTTGTAGTGTCTGAATACGTTGTGATCTCTGCTCTGTAGACGTGTCACCCTGCTCTCTGTGGTCATGGCGGACAAAACCCAAAAACCTGAAGGCCTCCAACTGAAGAGGGAAATTGGGTTGATTGGCGGTGTAGCAATGGTTTCCGGAACCATGATTGGATCTGGTATCTTCATGTCCCCACAGTTTGTCCTGGGCTACGTGGGCAGCCCTGGGGCCAGTATGTTAATCTGGGCTCTGTCAGGAGTTATATCTTTGTTTGCAGCTCTTTCCTACATTGAGGTTGGGACCATCATTCCTGAATCCGGTGGGGAATTTATTTACATCCTGAGGATCTATGGTTCGTTCCCTGCCTTCTTTGCAGCAATCACTTTTATCTTGCTTGTGAAACCTTCCAGCATTGCAGCGATGTCGATCAGCATTGCACAGTATGCCATGGCTCCCTTTTATCCAGGCTGCACGCCTCCTCAGCTGGCTGTGAAATGTGTCGCAGCTTTTTGTATTCTGATCGTTGCCATCACCAACGCCCTGAATGTCCGAGTTGCTCTCAGAGTCCAAGTGGTCTTCTTGGTGGCCAAAGTGGTTTCACTGACTTTCATTGTAATTGGAGGGTTAGTGGAAGTCATACAAAGTGGCACTGTGTTTGAGGAAAATTTTAAAGTTGAGAATGCTTTTAAAGACACTCAGTATTCTTTGAGCACTATAGGAATGGCTTTCTTTCAAAGTCTCTGGTCGTACGCAGGCTGGTACAACTTGAACTGTGTCACTGAGGAGCTGAACAGACCAGAGGTGAGAATGAAAGGGATCAATTTGTAGCATTTATGCAAACAATATTTCTTTAAATACAGCTTACCACCTGACAGGAAGTGCTTTGATAGAGATTATGCTGGGGAAGTATGACTGTCTCAATGCTATACCGAGAAAGCTGTTTCTTCCCAAACCATGAATTTGTGTTTCAGATGATTTATCAACTTAATGCTCTGTAAGTCAGTGATCAAAGTGTCTGAGGTGTTATGCGAGCTTAAGAAAGTTACATGAGAGGACATTACTTGGATTACTGTAACTACAGTCCTAACTCCAATGAGGCACGTGCCCAGGATATCAAAGACAGTATATAAAGATATGCTGCTATTATAAGATATGAGGATGAAGTAACAGAATATGTTTTGACAGCAAGAAGCATGTTGACCAACATTTTTTACGCATCTACATATTTTCCAGAACAAATAAGGAGTTTTTAGTTGCAGATCTCTGCAGGTTATTTCTGGGTAATCTGGTTTCCTGCCATAATCCAAAGACATCCACTTAGTAGGGTGAATCGTTGTCTGTCTCTCTGTGTAAGCCGTGCAACTTTTCATGGTCTGGTGAACAATTCAAAAAAGTAAACATTCACTTCATGTTATTCTGTGAGATTGAGTTGTTAATTTGCAAACCCTGGTTCAATCAAAGTTTAACCAAAGAATGTCAAGCTAGACATGTTGCCCTTCGATTATTTTCCTTTCTTTCTTTTTTGGCACAGGTGAATCTTCCCAGGGCGGTGCTGATAGCCATTTCTCTGGTGACTACCCTGTACCTGCTGGTGAATATGAGCTATCTGGCAGTAATGACACCAAAAGAGCTCATGTCCTCAAGTGCAGTAGCAGTTACCTGGGGGTAAGACAACACCTGATCTCAGCTTAATAAAACATTTTTAATACTTCAGCACTGATCCCTGTTATGATAAGGACATAAAGAAGATCGTTGCACTTATTGCACATAAGGGAAGACAGTATCACCTTAATAAAGCAGCAGAAACCTTAATGTTAAACTTGGTCACACCTGCAAAGGCTCCATTCACTCCAGATCTCAGGTTCAGAGGAACAGAGTTATAGTGTCTGCAGTTCCATGTCTGCTTTTGTGTTCTCAGCCCTGCTCACATAACCTCAGGGACCTGCTGAGGATGTATGGATATAAAAGTTCACCGATGTACGAGGGTGCTTGTCCATGCAGAGCTCGTAAAGTCAAAACCAGTCTTAAAGTGGACCCTGAAGTACTATAATTTCCCCTATGTGAGACTAATAAAGGTAGTCATTCATTAACAAGAGTGTGACAAGTAAGCACTTAGAAGACTTAGTCAGAAGCCTCACTGCAGTGTTCTGAACAGCCTGCAGATGTTCAAAGGAAGCTTTCTTAAGACAATCGATTCAGAGCATGACACAGTGGAACTTGGTAATGTTTCTTAAGCAAGAAAGTGCAAACCATAGATTTAATCCAGTGTGAAACTGGAGTCAAAAGGTAACCCAAGTTTCCTGATAGAATTTTTAGCAAATGTGGTAAGGGGATCTAGAATTTCCATTACTTTATGTACAAATCTGCTGGGGGCACAAACACAGACTTCTGTTCATTAGATTGGTGGACATTATCAGCCATCCAACTTTTAACGCCGTCTGAGCACCTCTGCAAAATCTGCAGTTTAGAAAACATCTTGGGGCTCTTTCCATGAAAGGGTGTACATACATGGTCTGCAATCTTAGGTAGGTGGCACTTGTGAAAGTGACATCCAAATGAATGGCAGAACCTAAAGTTTCCCAGCAGAATATTGCCCAAAGCATCACACTGCCTCCACCAGCCTGTCCTTTTCCTGTAGTGCATCCTGGTGCCAGGTGTTCCTCAAGTAAGCAGAGCTGGCAAAAGTACTGACATTCTGTACTTAAGTAGAAGTAAAAGTACAAACTGCACACACTTTTGGTGCTTTACGTTTTCTCTCACTCATTTCTCACCGTTCCCGCGTGTAAAGCGCAACGTCGCCCAGCTCTTTGCTCCGAGCGAGCTCTGCAGGAGCCCCTCCCTTTACTCTGTGTTTGTGTGTGTATGTGTGTGTGTTTTAAATGGTATGTAAGATTAATTTGGTCTACTCCTTTGTCCAGATATACTGTAGCACACAACAGAACACGTTTAGCTTGAGATGTGCTCTCAGTATTGGAAATTCATCACATGGATGCAGAAGCACAGATGACGCCCACTTGTTAGTGGTGAATGACAGTCAGCTGCACTTTTTTGCACATCAGCACAATCTGGCACAACACAGATTCTAGGTGTTTGGCAGGTTTCATACAGATGGCAGATAGGTTTATCTCTATCATTAATTAACCACATGGTGTAGAATAGTTCCTAACATGAGTGAATACCCATTGCTACAGACAACTGCAGTTTGATTCCTGTTGGGGTCAACCAGCTGCCTAGTGCAAGGCAACTACACAGAGGACAAATGTCATAAAGGACAAAACAAGAAACAAGGGGAAAGGGGGAGGAGGAAGAGGAAGAGGAGAGAAAGCCTGCTAGGGCTAATTAGAGTGATAATAGTGGACCGGAGCTTGTAGAGGCAACAGTAAGAGGTTGACGTGACAAAGAGAGTGGTAAATGGAAAAGAAGGAGGGGCTGAGGAGGAAACAAGTGGTGGGAACATGACCAGGGCCTTCCCCACACCAGGGGCATGATGGGTGATGGAAGGTAGCTCTTGGTGCAGACATAAAATCGCTAGAGCAGACCAATAGAACGTCAAATAGACTTGAATCAAGTAGCCTCTGCAAAAATAAATACATTTCCCACTGAAAACAGACAGACGTTTGTGTTTGTGTACCACATGGCTACTCATGCAGTCACGCAGGAAGAGTGGAAAATCCGCTCAGGTCCCTCTCCTTTGATTCTGGTTACAGTAGGTCTATGAAAGCCTGGGAGGTCCTGTGTCGTTGGGAACTCTCGCCTCTTGTTAGCCACTACATGGCTACGGTCTTTGATCAGCTCAGCTGACTCTTAAGCTCAGCTTAGAGCAGTAGGGGTCTTGGGAGGGGGAGAGAGGTGGGGAGGACAGAGGGACTGATGGCACCCACTGAACTATGTATGCTCTGGTGAGGATGGAGGAAGGAAGGAGGAGGTGGAAAAGATGGAGAGACACGATGGCGATGGGGGCAGAATAGGAGGTAAATGAAAGAAGAGGATGGGGAGGAGGGTCTCCGTCTAGTCCTCACGATCCAGTCACGTAATCCACACCTAGCATCACCAGAAGGCACAGACCCAGCCATAGTCAGTTTAGGAAACAGTGGGATGAAAAGAATTCATAGAACTCACTGTTCATGGGTCATTAGATGCTCAAGACTGCGGAACATTCACTGAACGTGTTCCTGTCAACCTCTCAAAGGCTGTAGTTGGGGTGTAGTTTGCGGGTGTAGACACCCAAAATGATATAATCAAAGCAATTAGGCCACCAGTCAACAACAGTAACCTATGCCAAGCATTCAGCTCTCCATTTTTCTCCACTGCATTGTCAGCGTTGTTTCTTTTTATGTACTTGATGCTGCTGTCTGCTTTGGGGAGAAGACGCCCTGTTCAGCTCCTAATGAAGAGAGCCAACAGTCTCTTCAGGGACACTTGAGATGGACCAGAGGAGCTCTCCTTGGGGCCCAAGCATGCATTATTCATTTCTGTGCTTAGTTAGCATTCATTCAGGCACCACCCTCTCATGTGAGCTCTCTGGGTAAAAATCATTAAAAGGAAAGGTTTGACATTCTGTAATTATAGAGTACTGGAGTGCACTACAGGGTCTCTGGGAATACTTCTAAGTCACGCACAAGCTCACATCCTAAGCAATATCAATTTTATAGCATCTTCCAGACTACATATAAATTTCCTTTATGTGACATCAAAGAAAGTGTTTCCCTGAACAATGTCTTTCCTCAAATACATTAATCCATGGCCTGCCTGTTGGATTGCATAATTCTTCTTTGGGACTGTTTACATGTCCACATGTGCCTCACAGTAGCCCTGGGAAGACTGGCTAATCTGATAGGCCCCTGATCTCTTAATTGTGTGTGTGTGTGGGTACGAGAAAGCGCTAACCACAGTGGTAAGGGCTAGCAGCCATACTGACTGTGCAGGGATCCTGAGGTGAAATGAGACCAGGCAATGGACTTTCTTCGATTTGCAACAGGTTCACAAATATCAGCATGAATTCACTTTTTATTTAGCTATTTCTGAGAGCAGCTCGTGGATGTGAAAAACCTGTGGAGTGAAAGGAAAGACACGACTGATGCAGGAAAATCAATTTTCAATTTCATCTTTTTATTCTTGGCCTTTACTGACACATCATCACATGAAATACACATGAAACTAAAAAAAAAATAATTATGCTAATGCTTCAACAATTTATTGATGTATATTTACACAATATCTTATTCTACAGTCACACCAGGAAAAACAGTGGCTGGAGACTGCGGCATGACCTAAATGATTGTGACTATGTGCAAAGAACTTGTGATTGTTGCGTTTGTGTTCAAGAAGAGGGACCAGGTCTGCCACCCCTCGCAATCAGCTGCCACTTTCAAAGGGGCTTTGGTGCATGACTATTATTATAAAATGGCGATAGGAGAATCAGGCTGACATCAGTTTGCAACTGAATGGGGTCAAGTTGCCAATTACACGCAATGTGTTTTTGATATAGCAAATGTTTGCAATAAATTGGTGAAAACTGGATACAGGTTGACTCCCACCCAGATGTTGAGAGTGTTGCACACAAAGTAATATGATAGGCAATCTCCTTGTGACTAGGCAAGTTCAGGAAACCACTGAGCTTTAGAAGCTGCAGTCCTAGTTTTACTCTAGTGTGGCTGAAACATTATGGAGCGACTCTGGTCAACAAGAGGTGTTGCTTTTGATTGGGAACAAAAATCAGCATCATGCACAGTTTAAAGTATTAAAAAGCACTTTGATCAGTGATCTTTCCTTATTATTTCATTTTGCTATGGACAATGTGAAAGACTTACAGATATCAGATATTGTTCTGAGCCCATTTGTTAAATCAAAAAAATTCAACTCTGTGTTGACCATTCAAAGGAAAGCAACTATAGTTGGAAGGATGGAATTTCTTCAGGTTTAAAACAGGTTCCACAATGTACACCATTAGCTCACCAGGTGCACTGCTCCTTGAAGATGCTGCCACAGTGTGACATTGTGTAATTAAGTTACATAGTACTTATGTTTTAAACAGTTCATCTATTTAATGCCTCGATATTGTCGTTACATGTAGCACAAAATACTATTGTTACATAATGCGTCTTTCCAAAAAACTGCTTTGCCACTTAAAGAGGCACTTCCATGGGCATTAACCCAAATTAATTTGAGATAAGCCAAGTACTGATAAACAAACTTAAGCAAATTCACTAAAAACCTGTGGAAAGTGAGTGTATTTTAATTTAAACAATTAGAGTTTAAACTGATCTTCAGACTGATCTCAGTTGCCTTGGAAGGTGTCCAGTAATCTCACTACTGGATTGCATCAGGGAATATTCACTGTCTGGCCAAAAAATAAATAAATAAAAAAAAAAAAGTCACCACCCGTGTTTTACTGGGAAAAAAAAAGGAAATAACATTATACTGGAAAATTACCATAGTGAATAGCCTCTCATTTCTGCATCAAGCAAAACCCCAAACAACTAAGCAGATTGCTGAAACTAATAAAGGTGGGTTAGGAATGGTCCAAAGCATTACTAAAACATGGAACATGTGTCATGCTAAACATTAACTTTAAGGAACTCTTCACTGAACATTTTGGTGAAATCAGCTCATGAAAAATCAACAGCAGAACTCATGACCATGTTTAATAGTGAAAGTGTGAGCATTTCCACACACACACTGGGACCAAACAACTGTGTAAGCCTCACTGAAGCCTCCCCACCCTACCACCCCACTACACATGGACCTGAGCACTTGTTCGGCCTCTCTTTCATCTCTTCTCGCCTCTTTGGCTCAGGTGACCTCTGTGCTCCGACCACAACTCACCCCCATATGCTAAAGCTCTCATGAGAACACGCAGTCACACATACACGGAGCCAAAATCTAAAAGAATAGTGCTGATGAAAAAAAAATCACCAGCGAATGATGATGTTTGCAGCTCTTCATGCATGGCCCTTTCTTTAAAAAAAACCGTGAATGCGTGTGCAGTGAACGGTTTTCAGAGACATACTAGGTGTTCTAAGTTAGAGCACGTGTGTTCACATGCTTTTTGATGTTGTTGTAGCTCAAGTTCAAGGCTGAATTGGTAGGAGAGCCTGAAGTGAGGGAGGAAAAAAAAGGTGGCGAGAATGTGGAGAGACGTCAATCTTCATTAAAGCAGAACAACTTTTTGTTTTTTAGGTCGCTTTAAGTGTCGGAAAACAACTTTGAGAGGCCAGAATATTCTTACTGTGTAGACAGACTGTGTGTGTGTGTGTGTGTGTGAGTGCAGGGTGGGGGTGAGACATGTCTCTTATAGATGTGAGAAACCAGCCATGTCTCTCAGTGTGTCCACGCTCTAATTGGCAGAATAGAATTATTGAGTTAGTCTGGAGTGAATTGAAGCTAATTTAATGAGGCGAGTTGAAGGACAGCTGATAGGGCACGCAGCTATGGGAAAAGCAGGGTTCCTGCTCTCTCCACAGACACAAAAGGCCGAAAGTGTGTCTCGCAGTTACAGCTCGTAAGGATGTACAGTTGGCTGAACTCTCGCTTGCTCTCTCTTCATTTGTTGGGGTTGCCATGGTGATAGGAGGAGGCTTGCCTTGGCGGCCCATAATTTGCAGAGAGCCTGTCTGGATGTGACACCTTCTTTTCAGCCTGCGTATTGTTTGGAGGCTGATTTATGTGCATTTGTGGCACTTTATCGCAACCTTCTCCACACCTCCAGCTGAGGCGGTAGACTTTTAGAGGATCAATGCACATGATAGTGTGCAGTGATCCTTTATTTGTTTGGAATTCCCCATTGGGAGGTGTACAATCTTACAAGAATTGCTTCATTCTGACTCCACCTATGGGGCTTTCCCTCCAGAGCCACATCTTTTGCTTTTTACTTTCTCTCTGTGTTTGAAACGGCTCTTATTCTGTCCAGTCAACCCATCCCTCTTTCCTCCCAGTAGGCGTTGCTACAACACAGTCCAATCACAAACCAACTCATTTCACCGTCCCTTCATGGCTCAGCTTGTTGTATCCACATGTTTCTTTTTTTTTTCCCCCTTTTCCCATTTTTCCTTCTACCCCTCATTGTGACACTTGAGCCTGGAGTAGATAGAAAGACTGTAGTGGAGGGAAAGTTAGCAAGCAACAGAGAGAGACAGAAAGAGAGAGAGAGAGAGAGAGCGAGGCAGAGAGAAAGACTGGAAGAAGCCATGCAGAGAGTGAGGTAGCCCAGCAGCGATGCTTGATGAACTGAACCGCTGACCGCCAGAAACTCTTTCTTTCACTTTGACTGAACCTCGCAGGGATCAAGAGATCATACGGGAGTTTCCTGATCTGAAGACATCAACTTCTTGTCCCAGCTGACGGGCAGAAAAACAGCCAAGGACGTGGAGAGAAAAAGAAAGCGTTAGAGACAAGGTGACAGAGGAGCGTTCTACAAATGCGAGTTGAAACAGAGGAGCAGAAGGAGATGCTCAGAGGGACCAGATAGTGAAAAGAAAAGTAAGCCAAGTAGCAAGTGTGCCCACAAAGACTGCTCAGAGAAAGGGCGACGCATTAGGAGTCGCCAAGTTACGAGCTGTTGCAAGTCGAGCAGAGAGAAAAAGAAAAAAAAAAAAAACAAGACAGAAAGCAGAGAGAGTTAGAGAAGGATGGCCAACTCAGGTCTGCAGTTGTTGGGTTACTTTCTGGCGTTGGGTGGCTGGATTGGCATCATCTCCACGACTGCCTTGCCCCAGTGGAAACAGTCATCGTATGCGGGCGATGCCATCATCACGGCCGTGGGTCTGTATGAGGGGCTGTGGATGAGCTGTGCCTCCCAGAGCACGGGACAGGTGCAGTGCAAGATCTTTGACTCCATGCTCTCGCTGGACAGTGAGTACAATGTTTGAATTTGCCACAATAATGTCCCTGTTGGGTAATGCTGGGTGCAGCTTCTGTTTGGCAGGTTGCATGTGCATAATAAAGGTTTGATTCTGCTGGATCAACATGCAGTTCTTAGCATGCTGAATGCTTTTTGGGGTAATTGTGAAACTACATTCACTGGATAAGTGTTCAGATGATGAAAGGGAGCAATTAAAATAACCTGCTAATGTTTCCAATTCTTTCAATCACACTCCTTTATATCTTTCTTTCATTTTACCATTCCAGTGCGGTAATATTCATCAACCCTTTGCTCCACTTTGTTATACCACATTTTCCCAAGACACATCCGTTGTGGTATACGACACATCCGAACAGTTATTATAGCTTGGCGCACTGATTTGTCGCAACTTTTGTCATCAATCAGCAGCAAAAAAAAAAAAACCGACGTGAAACTCCCCGAGTGCTAAACGCTAACTGGGATACATTAAATACGCAAGCTGTAAATCTCACTTCAAACGACGCCGTTTGCATCTTCAATACAGCTTTGTTAAAATGCCAAAACACCATGACACACAATGTGTGAGGAGTAGGAGGGGGCGAGGAATGCGGGGTTCGGACGTAAATTAGCTCAGAATAGGAGTCTCCTGTCTTCTCCAATCTGTAAGCTGGACCTAGTGATTCATAATTAATGGCACACAGATTATATGACTCCATCCATCTACTGTCTGCTTAAATTATCCTATTAGAGATTCTAATGAAAGACTGGCGGGGGTTGGGGTGGGGTGAGGGGGGGCTCGGTCAGAAGGCATTTTCACAATACAGTTCATTTGTTTTTCTCTGTGGTTACTGCTGCGGCACGCTTTCCTTGGAGCAAAAAAAAAAAAAAAATAAGGGACTTTGCAAACATTTTGGTGTCTTTGTGAGTCATTATATCGACACATTTTTTTGACTGTGATCCTTGTGATGGGGCGTCCGAGCTGATCTCCCATCTCCTTTGGTTCCTTGCAGCAATAAGAACAGTGTATTGTCTTTGTGCATGAATAGGGGCTGTTTGGAGAAGAAAAGGCTAGTTGTTGAACCAAAGTCCAGAGATATTCCCAGAATGTGCTCTATCTTCCGCACACGCACACATTGTTCCATTTGTCCATTAACCTCTTAGCATCCACCACATCACCTGCAACCCGTCTAGGTTTTGGATTACTGGTCTGCTATTTTGCTAAATAGGCAATCATTCAAAAACTAGAAGATCTTACCTTTCAAATGGAGACTTTACAATTATTTTTGCATCACAGTCCTTATGTTCAAAGCTTTACTATTTGAGTCTTGCAAATAGATGAAAAGTTTATAAAAAATCAGTGGACATTAACTTCTCAACACCCAGCAGGGGTGGGGTAGGGGTAGGATTAGGATAACACGCTCTATTATTATTATAGAATCAGGGAAAGCAACATGAACAATCCCTGCTTTATTTAGATGTTTCTGCAGAAACATTATAAAAAGAGCTGATCAAATCACATGTCCTGGCTCAGGTCTGAATCTTGATTAAACACTCATCTGGGTATTGGTCTGATTGGGCATTAAAAGGCCTGAAGGAGCTCTTCTCTCCTGGATCTGTTCGCAGCAGGAGCAGCATGTGATGGTGGGTCTAATTGTTCACTAGACTGTGCTGATGCCGCCAAGCAAATGTAGTGGAATAGGCTCATTTTGCTCAAGATGAAGATGGTGGTCATGATAATATACGGCGCCAGATAAGGTGCGGGAGGATGGTGGTGCTGACAGGACAACTCTTTGGATCCAGCAAAATCTGAGCATGACAATGAAGACATATTGACCTGCCTCTGCCAATCTGTTGTGTCACACTGAATAGCAACGGTGCGCTCGTTTTGATAGAAAAGCCACAGTTGTTTCCTGTAGATTGATGCAAAAGGGCAGGTGTGCGTGATAAATTCAGCTTGAGAATCAGTTATTGAAAACAGTAGTTTCTTATTTATACAGGTCATTTTGAAATTCTGTACTGCTTTATCAGTGGCCAATGGACAATCTAATTTTCTTGTATTAGAATTAGTTTGAAGATCAAAGTGTTTTACCGTACTGTCCTCCATTTACACCCATCTGTGAGTTGCTACCTCCATGCCCATTATTTCTTGAGTTAAATCTTTAAAAATACAAATAAATACTTATAAATAATAGTAAATAAACAAACAAAAAACAAACTGTCAGTCAGGAGAACAGTTTGACTGCCATGTAGGAGCTAGTTTGCTTTTCACATTCTGTTTGTGTAATTTCTGGCAGGCTACAAAGTCGAGCTCAGTGGCAAAAAAAATAAATCAGCTGAATTCAATGCCAGCCCACACCAGCTCATGGCTCAGCCAATACCCTTCTACTGTACATATCAGTTTGGTAAATCTCATGCAGAGCATGCTATTTGAATTGCTTTAACCTACCACAGTTCTTCTGCACTGCAAGCTACTTTGCAACCCACCTCCACCCGAGCTCCTCCTTTTATACTGTATCTGACTTAACGAGCGTCATAAGTGTTGCCATGGATGCCAGCCCTTCTCTGTGCTGAGGTCATGCTGTCGCTCTTCCTACCTTGTATGCACATTTACAGGCAGGGAGGGACCAGATAAGAGCCATGCAACCAAATAACAATTTCATTCAAACTATAGTGATCCTGGCTGACCTACCTGGCAAGGTTCACAGGAGGTTTTATCAGGACAATAATTAATAGTTCCATAATTGCAAATTTTTAGTACGCCATCCAAAAGAGCCAGTGAGGTCTTGCAATGTGTGTGGAACCATACAGAGACCAATAGCTACAGTTGCCAACTAAAATACATGCTTCTGCTTGTATAATTTAGTGGTTTTGACAGCTTTATATTGTCCTTTTTATTGGGATGCTGGCCTGTATACATTGAAAGGAGCTGATGAAGCCAAATGACACTGAAGTTTGTTCTTTGAATTTAAATTAAATCAAAGGACTAAACTGTAAGTGCAGTCTTAGTCTTCTGAGCAGGCAAAGACTTAACCTGTATGAAGTAGTCATAAGTTATCTCACAATGTGACCCTACAGTCCCTACTCACACACACACACACGCACGCACACACACACACACACACACACACACACACACACACACACACTTAAAGGTTATGGCTGGCAGTGCCAATCTTAGCAGTGGAAAAAGAGAGCCTGCTGGGTGGGTAAGCCAGTGCTTCACCAACTCTCTCCCCCCTCACTTCCGCTCCCTCTCTCCAGCCTCGCCAAGGAACACCGGTCAGTGGTGTCATTAGCCTAAACCCCTGCGCCCCATCAGAAGAAAAGAGGAATGCACAGAGTGAATGAAAAAAATAACAGCAACAAAAAAAAATCAAAGCTCTCTCTGTGGAAGAGCATTCAGATACTCCATCAAAAGGAGCTTTGGAGCCATAAATCCGACTTCAAAGATTGTTCCGTCCTCTCCCCTCCTCATAAGTCCCTTCAGATCAGCTTCTGAAATGCTGCTTTACTGCTGCACTATGAATGATGGTGTGTGTATTTCTGTCACAATGACAAACGGTGACTTTAGCTTCCATCTCAGGCTGATACTCAACAGCTCTTTTTGAAGTTGAACTTACAGTTTTGTCAGCCGAACTCTAT
The DNA here is from genome assembly GCA_015106715.1 of Bujurquina vittata. Classification (NCBI taxonomy): domain Eukaryota; kingdom Metazoa; phylum Chordata; class Actinopteri; order Cichliformes; family Cichlidae; genus Bujurquina; species Bujurquina vittata. The sequence goes on from VUQK01044425.1 coordinate 12,483, forward strand.
GAGGGGATTCTGTGACAGCAAGGATGTGTCAAACTATGGCATTAGTTTATCTAATTAAAAAAAAAAATCTTACCTTATAATATATGGTATGTAGTATTATGTCTGGTACTCCAGCTGACAAGATTATTGATATTATATTCTGAGGACATCATTGCAAATAACATTTTTACACCATCCAGTGTTAATAATCAACAACTTTGAATTTTTCATTACTGACCAGTGAACCTGTTCTCACTCCTGGGGTATCAAATACTGCTGCTTTACCCGAAGCCACTGATGGTTAGATGATACGTAGACTGTCAGTGCTGTGGCAACAGTGAGACTGGTCTCACCCATCACTTTAGTTGCATGGGGAGCCAAAATGTGCCTAAAAATAAAAGGAAGCTAAACAGTGGCCCAACCTACATGCTCTATAAACACCAGTTTCAGCTTTATAACAGATATTTCAGGTATCTTACTAGATGAACTGCAGAGTACTTAACAACCATTTACAAAGAGTTATAATCATCAGTAGAAACTTTAAAACTATCATCAAACGATGGCCACACGTGGGTTATAAACCTACTATTAATCAGTTAGTAAATATTATAAACATCATCTTAATGTTGATTCGTGATAAAAAATAATCAATTTACTATTTAGTAATAATCATCACAACATGCTACCAATCATTCCACTTGGATATAACAGCTAATTTTATGAGATATAGCTTAAAGATCCAGGAATATAACAAATGCACGTTACATTAGGATTTATTTTTTTATTTTTAATCCGTTTTCTGAAAGTGATGCATGTGATCTTGGCTGCGAAACCTCTATGAACAGCTCCCCTCTTTACTTTAATGACCATATTTGCCAGCTTTGTCATCTATCACAATCAGGATATTGGAATTTCCATGTTTTCTACCACTGCCGGGATTTCAACAGTCCCCTCGCTTGCTGTGAAAAAGGCACGCTCCCTCAGTACTTTGACAGCACTGTTAGCTGCACAGTGTTGCTTTCCCTTTAACGTGTCTTTGAGCGGCTGCCGTTGGGGCAGTACAGTCAGATCGCTGTGGCGACGGCCCCACGAAAACAATCTTGCTTTGTGACAAAGCCACACTAGTGCCACTGTTTGAAACATGTAAAGTGGGACCTCCTACAGTCAGCGTGTGCTAGAGAGAGAGACTTTCATCTGTGTCTGTTCCACCTACAGTCATCGTGTCTGTGCTCATATTGTGCGCTTACACATATGTGTGTAAATATGTGTAAATATGTTCCTCCCACTAAGTTATGTGTGTACTGAGGCCTGTGTGGGCAGAGCATTAGATTTTTGAGAAGGCAAAACCACAGTGGAATGATGTGGAGAAGATTTGAAAGATCATTTACGGTCCCAGTGCTTGGCCAATAAAGTCACCTCTGGAACTACCCTGCTTGGAAAAGTAGGACAGTGGTGGACTCCCCCTAATGAGCTGTCATAAATGCATGTGGTTTCCCATCAATCGTGCATGGCATGTATAGCTTCATTCCCCTTAGTTTTCACTTTCATGTCTAGAAATGTTTGTGTGTCATTTCAAATGATTTGCTGAAAGATTCTTTTTTCTGTTTCTCATCTCCACACCACTTCTCCATCCTCTTCCTTACTTCATTTCTCTTATCCTCGTTCCTGCCCTGCCTCCTCCTTTGCTCTTCTTTATCTAGTCCACATTCAGACATGCCGGGCCCTCATGGTGGTGTCAGTGCTGCTGGGCTTTATTGGGATCATCGTCAGCGTGGTGGGCATGAAGTGCACTAAGGTGGGCGATAACAACCCAGCCACCAAGACCCGCATTGCTATGACCGGAGGAGCGCTCTTCCTGCTTGCAGGTGCGATTGTTGTTTTGTTTTGCCAGCACAAAGATATAATGGATCTCTTGCAGTTCATGCATTTAGCATGAGTGGTCTGGCATTTTTCTAGCCTGGAACTTTAACTAGGGGTCTTCATGGTAATTCGAGACCCTGCTGTAAACAGGAAGTGGTCATTTTAGAGGCATTAGCTGCTGACCTCAGATGTAACCCACAATCCCAAGGGAAGAAATTAAACTAAACCAGTCATTTGTGTCTTATAGCAACAGACCTAATTAATGTAACAAACAGATAGATGGATAGATAAATAGTCCAATTTTTCCAAATGATGAAATAATTTTTTTTTTTCAAATTCTACCAAATAGTAGTGTAAATGGCATTAGTAAATAGTATGTACACCATAAACGTAAGAAACAATGTTAAGGAGGTTCGATACAGGCATGTTGTGGAATCTTATGTCCTGACAGGTGAGTTCACAAAAAGGAGAGCTCTTCTTCAGCTTTATAGACAATGGTAGGAAGGACTGAGAGATGGATGGAGGATGACGGTTGGAGAGCAGTTTGTTCTGTGACCACCTGCCCCTCACTGACTCAAACATCTCCAGATCCTGACCATTGATGTGAATTAATTTATTGATCCTGCTGGCATCTCTTGTACTGATGCTGCAAAGTAACGACCAAAGTAAAAGGCACTTGATACCACTGACTGGTAGAAGATCTCCAACATCTTACTGCACACAATGAAGGAGCTGAGTTGGGAAAGTAGAGTCAGCTCACCCCCTTTTTGTACACAGCATCACTGTTGGTGCTCCAGTCAAGTCTGTCATTGAAGTGAACACCCAACTTTAGCTGTCCACTGTTTCAGCCTCTTCTTCCATGACGTTAATGGGTGTAGTTGCAGATTTATTTTCCTCCAGAAGTCAACCACCATCTCTTTTGTCTTGCTGATGTTCAGAAGAAGGTGATTTTTTTTCTAGACCACTCCACAAAGCTCCTTGCCAGCTCCCTGTACTCTGACTCCTGCCCACCCCTAATGCATTCAACCACTGCAATGCCACCAGAGAGCTTCTGCAGGTTGCATGATTCTCACGTGTTTCTCCTTCCACAGGTTTATGCACACTGGTCTCTGTGTCCTGGTATGCCACTCAAGTGTCCTATCAGTTTTTTAACCCAAATACGCCACCCAATGCCAGGTATGTCAATCATACTCTAATCCACTCTTTCCTGTTTGTGCTGTCCTCAAACGGGGACTAAACTGTCCTCAAATTTAAACAAGGACTTCTTCTCGTTGACATCTGAGTATTCATATGACTTAAAGCACAGAAACAAGATGGGATTCTCAAGGTTTCAGCTCATCATTAAACAACAAGTGTACTGATGAAGTGCACGAGTTATCAGCCACTCGTGATCTAACAAAAAGCTGCTGTGATCACAGTTTTCATAATTGATGTAAATATCTGCAGTTGCCTCATGTGTAATACAAATGCCACTGGAGGTCCCGTCATGTGACTAACACCTCGGCACCTTTTACTTTGAGCTTTTTGGGACACTGCAAAACTACCAAAAATGATCCTAATCAAGTTGCAATTGCTGCAATAATGCCGGTGTCATAAAAACCTGGAAATATCTAAATACATTAAACACGCACATCACATTAACATTGCATATAATAAGACTGCAGTTTTGCAGCAGTGTAATAGCTCTTTGAAACGTTAAAGAGAAGTTGTACCACGGTGGAAAAAAACCTGCCTGCCTGTCACTGAAGTCTGTGTTCATCTGACCAAACACTGTTCAATCCACCACTTAGGGTGGAAGCTTTTTCAGTTCCCTCTTGTTTGCATTGGTGCTCACTTTTCGTATCTTGTTTGTTATGTATTTTTTAAGACTAGTCAAGGGTTTTGTTGCACATCAAAGAAACAAGCCTCGCCTTATCTTAGTATGCAGACTAAATCCCAAAAGTTTCAGGGCCAATTAACATTTTGCGTTAAACTGGAAGTACAGCTGAAGGACCCAGACAGTGACAAAGATTCTGCAGTCAAAATGTAGGTCAAATTATTGGTAGGCTTAGCTTGTTCTATCTACTAAATACTCTTAATTGTGGCCAATAAAAATGGTTAGCATTAGGTACAGACTTTTTTTTTTTATTATGGCACTGAACACGACCTGCTAATAGCTGCACATTATGTATGATAAATAAGCTCAAATTAAGTTGTGAATAATTTAAATTGTGGCTGCTAAAATAACCAATGTTACTTGTTGCTGTTGGAAATTACAATGAGCCCTGCTGCTAACTGTTATAAATTATGGCTAATAAAATAATAAACATTAATCTCTAACAGGTATGGCGAGCCTCAGTTGTTAATAGTCCTAAATTACAGCTACTAAAATAGATAACATTATTTGCTAACGGTTGATAATTATGGCTTGTGTTGCTGATGGTTCCCAGTTGTGGGCAGAAAAAAAGAAACATCTCTAATAGTTACTCATTTTAGCAAGTATTTGTAGTTTCAAAGGTTGCATTTAATTTAAGCAAAATTTGATCTTCGTAAATGTCAAATGATAAAAGTAAAACAGAAAACTGAATATTATTTCTTTTTTTAAATATTTGCACAAAGCATTACTGTTAGCTCATCCATTTCCTCCTTATTTCCTGTGCAGGTACGAGTTTGGCTCTGCCTTGTTCGTTGGATGGGCAGCAGCCAGTCTGACGGTTCTGGGCGGCTCTTTGCTGTGCTGTTCCTGCTCCAAAGAAGACATGCGAGGGCAGCAATATTACCGCCAATCACAGCCTTCTACAGCCAGGGAGTACGTGTAAACCTCACCCTCTTCCAGCAGTCACCCAAACAGAGAGCAGAGGACACGCTTGGCTTTTCCCCCTTCTAAACATGCCATTAAAAAAAAGGACTATCATGCACACACACATGCAATCATATAGCTGAAAGACACTTGTGTTCTTATGCAGCAATACACTACATATGGAGTTGCACATACGTGAGCATATTATCCCCCAGTAGGATGTATGTGGCTACAAACTTAAAGAACTACAAACTTATAAGTATAAAATGTTAAGCTTGTATTGTGAACTGACATTTCTTGCTTTAATGTCAGTATTTAATGTACTTTAAAGGTAAGTGCAAAGGTAGAAAGACAACAAATTCCAGCATTTGTTTCTTGGTACAGACAACCAACATTTGGAGCAAATTACACATCACATTAAAAGGGGTTTCTCAGCTAAGGAAGAAATGGTAAAATACCAGCACTGCAAAACTTGCTGAACTTTTACTTGCATGTCCTGTGCTTCCTGGTTGGAGCTGCATTGGTGTTTTACACCCAAACTAGCATGTATATTCACACTCCACTGGTGCAGTTTGGTTGTGTGAAGGGGCAAGGCCAAACCACTGTGTGCAAATGTAGAAATAATTATTGAAATTGGTAACTCATAGAATAAACTCTAAAGCTCTGAACCACTTAGATTGCATTTGCAATCCTTTTCTAAATGAATTCAGACAAAGAATGGCTACATCCTTTCTTTACAGTCAAGTTTAAGTATTATTCCTGATGGCGCTGACATCAACCTGTAAGATATCCACAAGTAGCGCTGATGAAAGCAGCTACTGAGGAATTCAACCAACCAAAACTAATGACGATGAAGAATCAGGCATGCTTTGTGTCCTAAGCGATGAAGGCCTCCGGCAGCCATTTTGTTAACAGCTGAGCAAATTTCTCACATAGGAAGAAATCACTTTTTTTTTTTCACACGACAAGGACTTGATGAGGACCACACACAGAGACACAATCTAACCTGCAGGAGTGGAGCCTGAATTGTTAGTTGAAGGTGTCTGTTTAGATGTGTAATGAGTATGACTGCTGCTGATTATCACTCTTCCATTATTCCTAACACGAAGAGAAAGTGGAGCCTCTCATCGACACATATCGCCACGCTCCATTTGCTAACACCATCATTCCAGATTCATACACTCCCTCATCTCATAATCTCTTGTGTAACCAAACCAGTGCCTAATATCTAAGCTATTTCATAGACTTCACACACACACATACATAATCTCTGAGAATCATAAGCTAAAAGAAGAACAGTATTATCTATATATAAGTTAACATGATGCTTAAAACAGCTATAAGTAAATAGAAAGCTTACATGTTACTCCATTGCTTGTGCTCCAATGGTGTAGTGGTTAACCCATCTGCTTGGCAAGCAAAAGGTTGCTTGGTCAATTCCAGTGGGGGTCCCCCTTGGGGTTGTGTCAGGAAGGGCATCCAGCAAAAAACTCAGCCAAACACGGGGCACTTCTTGCTGTGGGGACCTCTGGTGTAAGGGACCAGGTGAAAGTAGCTTGCTTTCTATTGAGCTCCACTGTTTCATTTCAGCAGAAACAGGAACATAATGAAAACAGGTGGTCTTCAAAACCACTGACTACTCATCGAAGGTGAAGCGCAATAGCTACTTGCAGCTATGCCCACATTAGAGCCTTTAAAATTCAACTGCTGCTAAATGGGCTCTTGAGTTCTCCCTTCATGCACCAACATCACTTTGCCCCATTTATGCTTCTAAAAGAGTTGGTCCATCACTGCTCCACATTAAAAAAAAACATTAACTTTTCTTAGAATAGGTCCCAGTTGCCCCATTTCCCAGATATAGGCTTCTCTTCTTACAAGAGACTTGTTTGTAGAGCTCTGTTATTCTCACACTGGGGTGGGCGGTGGGGGCGAAGGTCTATAGGAAATTCCTGGCACCTTTTAAATAAAAATGGATGTCAAGTATCTTTGGCCTGTTGGTAGCAGCTGTGATTTCAAAAGGGACACAAAAACACTATGTCCAGTATAGGATCTAAACATCTAAATAAATAGTTTGCCATTTTGGCAAATACCAGTTTGGCAAATGTTAGATAAGAAGACTGTAAACAGCATAAACACTACAAAAGACAGACATAGCCACAATGACATCATCCACTGGCCTTTGAAATCTAATTTCGAAGCCTCCAGATGATCATTTTTTTGCAATCGGAATTCATTAGCCAGTGACCATAGCACAGCATAGTATCACCAAGATTTAAATAATATTTTCTTTATTCAATATACGCCTGTAAAGTCAACAGAAAAGAATCCACTGAGGTCAAGTCTAAAAACTGTTGTCCCATAGACTTCTACAGCTGGGACGTCTTTTTTGCAACCACAGTACCGCCCACCTGGTGGCCAATACAAAGAATGCAGATTTAAGGAAATTCCACATTGGCTTCCCTTTTCAGACCTGGAAGTTATAGCTTCCATCTTTGAAAGTGGTTAGGGTTAGGGTTACCACAGGGTTACCTCTATGCTATTCTTTATGCTAGATTCACCATCGTGGAATTGAATTACGCCACTCTACAATATGACCATAAAACCTGTTCACTGGCTTCGTGTGTTTCTTCCCACCTTTATGAGTCATTCCATTTTTTTTTTTTTTTTAAATTTAAAACTTGTATTTATATTTTAACCTGTACATTGCTAACCATTGAGTCTTAACCCTGTTGGTTAACATCATAGCATCATCCCTGTGGCTCTGTAACACGGTGGGAATCTGAGAGGTCTTTATGTGTCTTATCCCCCCCCACCCTGTCTTCTTATCCTGACTTTCTTCTTCTCTCCTCTAATTCAGGGCAGAGTTGTTGAGTGAAACTAGTTTCCCTGACTGATCAGCCCCCGCCTTTTTATCGAGGACTTTCCGACTGTCCCACCACTGTCTCCCCACCCCTCTTTTTATTCCTGTTGCCTCTTTACCCCCCAATTTGGACCTGTTGTAGTATTTGATTCCTTTTCTCAGTAATACATCTGCGCCTTATCATTTTTAATGGGAACCACAGTGTACTGTCACCCCCCCTCCCCTGTCTCTGAGCCTTCTCTGTAAATATGGATTCTTAAAGGATATGTGGTCGGACCTTTTCTTTAAGAAATGAGATATCAACCCTCTGCTACACCTTCCACCCCCCCCTTCTGTCCAGTTATTGACTGAAAGTTAACAATAAGCTGAAACATATTTTGCGCTGATTTATGGTTTCACGTATAGCCTATGACCCCTAGGTGTTTGTGTAAATGTGACTCCCCCCCCCCCCTTTTTTTGTTCACTGTGACTGTACTTTGACTGAAACGTGTCCTTTTTTTTTCCCTTTTGAATTGCAGACCAAATGTTAAAAGTACCCCACCAGAGAAAAGGGAGCAGTACTTGTAGTTTGGGAGAGTCTTCTGGCCTTACGATGGTTTAGAGTCTGTCAACAGACAAAACCCTCTCGCTGAGGAATTCAAAACAGACAAGAATGAATTTATGAACAGCAAACTCTCAAGCATATTGCAACGACATAAATTAAGTCTTTGTTGAAATTAATGAAATTGTTTTGGGGAAATGTTTTATGAATTAGATGTAATGGGGGGGGGGGGTTGGTATCCTTGTCTGTGTTGTTGACTTTAGGAGAGACAGTTATTCAGGGTATGTTTTCTATAACATGTTAAAAAAAAACAGGTGTGTATACCACCAACTTCACTCCTTTATTTTTCTTTCTTTCTTTCTTTTTTTTTTTTTTTTACTAGAGATATAATGTTTTACTACAGTGCCTTATAACAAATGTTTGCACACACGTATGTGAATTCTCTGTTTCCCACCCCATCTGAGTGATGTGTGTGTCCACAGTTCCTCCGCAAAGAGTTGTGTTTCCCTTTTTTCTATTGTTGGAATTCCAAAAATGAATGTGAAGCTACTCTACAGTACCACTTATGAAAGAACAAAGACATACACATGACAGATCTTCCACGTAATGCCTTATGCCACTGTGAGCTCTGTGCCTGTTTCCAAGTAGCCTGGGTCGAGTCCATTCATTTTGCTTTGTCGGGTGCCAATATGATTTTGTGTGAATGACAGAGTCGTTATATTACTGACTCTAAAGGATGTACTGTATTGTGTGCTGTCTCCTGTACTAAGGAATGCCAGTTTACTGAGTGTTAAAATGCCTTCCTGATGCCTGCATTTATTTACCATGCCATTCTGTCCTCTAATATTTACCTCCTTCATGTTGTGTATCATCTCATTTACCGGTATACCTGTCTGTTTCCTTTAGAATGAAGTAAACAGAGATGTAAAAATGGATTTGGCTATGACTCAGTACTTTATCAGTTGTTTCCTTGCTTTTCACCCTTGCCTGACTTTTACCTACTCTCCCCACTCATTTTTCCATTCCAGCGCAAATCCTTCTTTTGCACCCTGTAGTTCAATAATTGCAGATGTGGAATTCCACTTCTGCTCCACTGGACTGAAGCCCTGTTGTAGCAGTGCTAAGCAAGTTAACCTTGTGAGTCCACCTTTGAGAGTGCGTTGCTTTGTGGAGTTTGATCTAGAAAACATGTTAATTTGTGATCTTGGCCAGAAGTTTGTTTTTAAATGACTCTAAAAGGATAACAGCCAGGGGCATACTTTTTCATCTTAATACGACATCCACGTGTCTTTGAACATTACTGATTGTTCTGTTTGTTTCCTTTGCTCATACTTTCTATTAAGATGTCTTATCCTAAAGATAGGGTACAAACTTTACAGTTATCATTTTGGAAAAAAAAAATACAGTTTAAAGTTTAGCCAAAGCTCACTGGCTCAACCTTAAAGGGTTTTGGACCTCTGGGTTAGCCGGTCGACGTTAGTCTCTTTCAACCAATCACCAGACAAGAATGCTAGCACTCGCTAACATCTCAATCATCCATCTGGATGATGGACAATATCTGCAAGGAGCCAGCATGCTATGGTCAGTAGAAAGATGGTGGATTTCAGTTCTGAACTGGCGTTACGACATGGTTGTGGTTAATAAAAAGCCAACTTATAAATGTAACGGCAGTGATCTGTGGTACAACACTAAAAACAGTGTTCAGCAGGGAAGTCGGGTGTGCTACATGCCTGTTCACCACCCCGACCTCCATGTGATTCTTACATTTACCCTAAAAGATGGCTTTGGATATCACTCCTGGGTAGTGGAGTCATTCAAGGAACTAGGAATGGACACAGAGCTAATCTTTTAAATAGCCTGTTTGTGTCTTGGCCGATCATGTCTTTCGTGCTAAGCTGCAGTGAGGTATCAATCCTTGGACAGAAAAGACTAAACAATATCCATGTAATGAGAAAAGCTGAGTAAGCTGCCTTTTAGAACGCGAGGATCTGTTTGTAACTTAACCAACGTATTCCCCAGTCAAGATGTCCGTGGAGATGGCTTCCTCCTTTCCTCTGACATATCCAATAGGATCCACTTATAAATTGCCAAAAAAAAATTAAGTGAAACTAAAATATTCAACCTTTATGATATAACAAATCTAAAGCAAAGGTTTGATTAAATTAATGGAATTAAATAATGCTAAGCTGAGTTTAGGCACAGATCGCAGTTCGGTTTGAAACAGAATCTGGGGTAACTGAAATAGCTGCACAGAGATCATCTTTTTCCTACGATGTAATCATTCAGGAAAATATGGTACCTTTACATTACCATCTTTAATTCTGTAAGCACAGATTTCAAGGAGCTTAGTAACTTCTCAAACAAAGCAGCCTAAGAAGAAGAATACTGGACATATTTTGCTGCTCAAATTGTATCCACATGCTACCGCTCAAGGAACAGTAAATCATGATGCACGCAGACCATGCACACACAGACAAGCACACTATATATGATTAATATATGTATACCAATCTAAATGTTATATTAACTGTTTTTGAGTGTTGTCCAAACATTTGGACATTTATATTCTAATGCACTGGCAGATTGTGCCAGTCAGATGCTAACAATCAGCCTACTTATGCTAAGATTAGAGGACTTCATGAACATGGTTACTGTATTGCTTGAAATTATTGAAGAGGCTATGGTCAAAAGAAAAATGCTAAATATTGTGTTAAAAATAAATCATGGCTCAACTATGATCTTGTTGCGTATGCGTGTGAGACAAACACATTCCCAACATCCCTCTTCCTTTTGGTCAATGCTATGTGCAGCTGACAGCTGCGATGAGTGAACATATTACTTTCATAATAGATACAATAACACAACAGTGCTACCCAGGAACGTCAAGAAAAACTCATTTTTATGCGTCTGCTGCAAACGGTTTAACATGTGTGTGGAGTTGCATGTTCTCTCTGTGCTCGCGTGGGTTTTCTCAAGGTACTCCGGCTAATTGGTGACTCTAAATTGCCCATAGGCGTGAATGTGAGTGGTTGTCTGCAGTGTCACAGGGCTGTGAAAATATTTGTGTAAAAAGTTAGTTTTTCACAGGTTTACAGAAAATGTCCAGTTTAATGCATCACAATATTTGGAATATTTTCCATATTTTTTTAGTTTATGTGGGCTAACTTAATACAGTAATGCGCTTAGTAGTGAACAGAAAGTTAAACTGGATTCATTTGAGGCTCTTGTGTAGAATAAG
>VUQK01044426.1:0-33649 GCA_015106715.1 Bujurquina vittata
GGATCATCAGGACCTGACTGGTGACACGCAGTCTCATGGGTACTGATTTGGTGTGTTATAATGTGTAGTGTGTGTGTGTGTGTGTGTGTGTGTGTGTGTGTGTGCGTGTGTGTGTGTGTGTATGTTACATTTGGTCACTTCCTCTTTTAATTTGGCAGTCTGTGTGGTGTGTAATTTTGCATCTTCTTGCCTCATCAGTATGATTCTGTTCTCCCCGGATCTTTCCTCTCTCCTCTTGTTACCTACTCTTGTGTGTGTATATATTGTCTGTGTTTTCCCCTTGTTGTCAGTAGTGCCCCTCTCGTTGGTATGTGTGGTTCTGTAACATGTTTTGTGAGTTTAGTTAGGATCAAGTCTTTCTTCTGCTCCCTGGAGTTTTGTGTTTTGGGAAAAGATTCTTCATTAAAACATTAAAAGTCATGTTTGTCTCCAGAGTCCTACTCTTGGGTCCAAATTCTGCCTGCCACACCGCCAGCCATGACAGTTTCTGTGTATTCCCAATATTTGCAATTGACAGATATATGATGTAGTTCTTTTTTTATATATATATATAATTACATTAAGAAAAAAACATGAACTAGGGACCAGTGAATTTTTCAAAAACACATAAACTAATAGATTGTTATTTTTATATATAGTCGGTACCCAGGACTGAGGGCATTAGGGAGGAATAGGTGAATTTACAGGTGCAGTGCATGCTTTAGAAGAGGGCCTGAGGAGCTCCTCAGACTATAAAATATCTATCAAACACTGTTTTCCATTACTAAACCGAGGGAAATTGCTGAATATTGTGTACTAAGGAAAGATTCACAAACACAATGTGAAACATTTGTGGCAATTTTTTCTTTTTTTCTTCACCTACCGCATTTTTTAAATACCACTGAAGTACTTGTAAAATGCAACCATGAAGACGTTTAGTCAGGCTTTAGGTGCCATGGTGGATGATCGTCTGTGTTTATCCCTGATACTGTCTGATGCATAATTAAATATACATTCATCTATTTTTTTCTGCTTATCCAATTCAGGGTTGTGGGGGTTTGAGTCTAAAATTCAGCGTTAGGCAAAGCATCTTATTAATTCAATATACATAAAAACATTGTCTACCACTGATTTCTTGATTTCTTTCAAAACACATATGCTGCTACTAAGAAGTAGTAATTGAAATAAACATCATTTTTATGACACATGGTGGCTTAAAGACGTAGACCAGCAGGTTCAAACCGAGAACCTCCTCGCTGTGACATGCTCCAGTGGATTAAAGGACCCAAGTGCCTAAATTCAAATCAGTAAATATGTCAAGCTGCAGCTTCACTGATAGAACCTGTTTCCAGGTTTATCTATTGATGGGAGTATTTTTACCTTTTCAATGTGTCAGTGTTCGTGTTGCGACACTTCTCTTTGCAGAGAGAGGTGTCAAACCAAGCAGCATGGTCTCAATGTGGTAATTAGATATGGAGGGCTGTAACCCAGTCTGATTCAAGGACATTTCGCTCTCTGTACAGCCTCCTCTGCGCCTTTACCGATGCCTCCACTGCTCTCCCTGAATATTGCCCGGGAGACGTTGTGAAATGGGCCTTCATTCTTTGATTTTTATCTGTATGCTACATCAGTCCATATTAGAGATGTCTCCACGTAGGTACAGCACCACAGAGGAAATGAGTGATGCATTACACTCGGTGATGTCATCCTCCTTGAGAGTCTTGTGAGCCGCATTCTGCTTTATGTACATATTAAATGCATATACGGAAATGGCTTGGAGGGCGGAAACTGAATGGCACAGTTTGAGATTGATGTGCGGAAATTCATGCATCGCCACAAAAGCGATGGCAACTTCTCTCTCCAGGCGAGATGTGGTGAGATACCGTTTGCGGCACATACATCACAAGGACCTGAATGTGTCTAAATTTGCATCATGTCTGAACCGCTCTAAGCCTTCATCTCTTTAAGCTCCATGTAGTGCCATGTAGTGTAAGGAGAAGATGAGGCATGAGGAGATGGATTAACTGGATGCTCAACTACACAAGAAAGCCTTGTCATCCTGCTACTGAGCTGCGATGGGCAGGGGCCTCGCATCCTCCTGGAGACGGCAGTGGTATGCTGTACAAGTAGTAATTGGCTCTGATGCTCAGATTGTATATGGCAATGCAGGCTGTGGTGAAAAGAAAAATGCACATGGCAAAAAGTCAGAGCTGTTATTCTGATCTCAGTAGTCCCTTTCCTCCAGTGCTGCGATGTCATCTTGAGAGTCAAACTGAAAGTGTCAACGCCTTAATGTAGAAAAGTAGAAATGCTCCTCAAATTGTCTCACAATTTGCTTAAAAATAACTTTCCTCACAACACACTGAATTTTCTTACCATGATATTTCTTTTTTAATTTAAATTGTTCAGATGTATTTTAAGAAACATGCATTAGGTTTGAGAATTGGTGACAGTCATCATATTTTGGCTCATTATTTAGTGAATAAAGCTTTGACAATAAGTGGGCTTTGAGAAAAGAAAGTGAAACTTCTTTTCAGTAAGTCTGTCAAACATTTAAAAGCAGGTGACGGCAATCATACGTCTTAATTCTGTGAAAAGAAGCCTGCCCACTGACTCATTCACTGTGTACTCGCAGTGATCCAAAGCGCTTGATTCCATAGTCTCATAATCATGAAGTCACATGTGCACAGACACCGTAGGCTGGTGCTGTGCATAAACACAAAATCCAAAATATGAAAATGAAGTTGTGAAGTGTTGCTATGTGAGTAGTAAACGGAAAGTTTCATCCTATTGAAGCAGGTTCTGCAAATCAAAGGTTAGTTCTACAACAAAATGCATCTAAAGTTATTAGATGCGCACAGCTTCATGTGCATCTGTGATAACTCCAAAGTTATACAATTACTTTCTTGTGACTTTCTTGACAGTTTGTAGTTTATAGCGTACCCAGAGATGACATATAATAGAATATAGAATACAATGTAGAATATCCCAGTATGTACTTATGGTTTATATATAAAATAACAAGACCAATTTTCACTCACATTTTAACTGAGGGTGCAAAACTGAAAGTGACAAAGCTAACCAACACACAAGTCTGTCACCTGAAATGTGCATATTTTAAAAAAGTTTGTTAACACCTGCAAAGCTGTAAGGTGAAATGAACAACCTTGGCCTTTATGGGTGAGGGAAACTTGTTCCTGACTATCAGCCCTGAGGGCGATTTGAAAAACTCCATCACATATTGACATTTTAACTTCTGCCTAATCAAAATGTTAAAATGAGTCACAAATGTTAAAATGACACTAATGTTATTTAACCTATTTTTAGCTCTAACTCTGCCAAACAAGTCCTGGAAGGCAACTTCTGCAGCTGTGCCATGCCTAAGCCCCGAACAGGGGTCTCTGGGATAGATAGAGGAGGTTAAATTACAGGTGAAATGCATGCCTTTACACATAGAACGAGGTCCGAGGAGCTGCTCGGCCAATTCATTTACTAGAGAAAACTGATGAAAATACTGCGGCAAAGGAAGGTTTACTAACACAATTTCCTGTCTAGGTTTAAGTCACTATGACCAAAGACCTTCATAAATTTCCTTAAATTCCAGTTGTTTTCTATTTTGTTTATCTGCACAAGATTATTTGATACTGACTTATGCTTTTTTCTTTCCGTACTTTGTACTGAACATAGCACCACCCAGAGAATGCAGTTCATGTTTTGTAGCCTTTTTTTATTGCATTATCTATCACATCTTTGTTATATTGTCAATTAGATCAAGATCACTTGTGCTATAAATTAATATTATCTCTGGTGTGGCATCTACAGTAATTGGATGCAATATTATTTTTGACACAAAGGCATTTGTGTCAAAATAACGCTCGTATCCTTTATCTACTGCATGACTGTATCTTATGATTTAACATCACATTTTAACACTGCTGGGTGGTTGGTGCCTTCCTAGATTCCCCCACTTTACTTTCACGGGCTTTTATGTCACATGCTGCAGTTTTCTTTCATCTTTTGCTTTCATTTGATTTATCACACTGCAGGTAGCCAACCTCGCATGCCTCTTCAGATATGATTTAATGCTGTTTATGGAGTCAAACATTTTGTACCTCTGCATATTTTCAAATAGTAAATGAGCTGACCCAGCAGGGACAAAACGGATTGTCTGAAAATGACTCTATTTTAAACCTTCCTGCACTTGTGTTAAATGCTCTGTGGATGGGTGAACTTTCTATGTGCTATGGTGGCTTTGTGAAATGAAGAGCAAGAGAGGAAAAAAATCTACTGTGAGTGTCAAAATTTAAAGTTTTCATCACTTTTAGAATGCATTTCCCTCTCAAGGTTTGCAAAAGGTTAGCTTAAGTGCATCCAGAAGATTTGCTTTTAACGTTTTCCTCCTTATGCTCTTTAACATTCAAGCCGCATCCTTGTGGTGGACAGAGTCAGCTGCAGTGCAATCCCCTTGAAACAGGTTGTTACGTTGCTCAAGGGTACATTGGTGTACACATGATGTCTAAATAATCTACTCCAGAGTAAACAAGTTCACAGCTGGATTAGCGCCTACTGCGGAGTTTGAGGATTAAGCCAGCAAAGATGTCACTGGTCAGCCTCGCTATTTTCACACCAAACTAGTGCAAGTTAATTTCCTTAAATTCCTGAACTCGATGCTACAGATTAAAAGGGGGGGAAACGGTGCCCTCAAATAACCTAAAGTGCACATTTCTTGGAAGACTGCACCTGTTTAGGAGCTGCCTGGTATTGTATTTCTTTGTTTTTTTACATCACTGAGCAGAAGGTGCACAAACACTGCCTTCTTACATTTATGCATTACTAAATTGTTTTTTTACCAATTATGCTCTGCTTACAAATGTAATTGCTGTCTGGATTATGTTCAGAGGCAAAGTTTTTTGGAACGAATGCTGGGAGGCTGTCAGAGGGGCTGGTGGGTGTTCAAGCTGTAAGATTGCCAATAGAGTTCAGTTTTCACATCCCATCTGTGGTTTGGCAATAAAAGGAAACAAAAGCACTTTGATTAAGGCTCAGTAAAGATTGAGGTTTGGTTAAGATAAAAAATCAACATGTTGTGTCTTAAGTCACTGTGGACATTTCCGCTGAAGACCACAGACAATGATCTTGCTGTATTGATATAACAACGATATTTAAAAAAAAATATCCATGTTAAAGGTGCTCTACATGCACAGTACTTGCACTTGTGTTTTGCAATTATCTGAAAACTCCTGTTCCTTTACGGAATAAATTTTTTTTTTAAATAGTTTGTTAGTTGGTGGTTAGTTTTGCTTTTTTGATTTGAAGATATTAAGATTATTAGGCACGCTGTGTGTGAAGTCTATTAGTTTGGTTCAGTATGTAACATTATAGAGTGGCAACGCTCGGGGGTCAATTAGTAGCTAGTCTATAAAAGGCTGCCAGTTCTCATCAGAGGCTGCTGGAACCATGTGCCACCTGTGGGCAGCATTGTTTTTGTTTGTTGTGTTTTCTCTGTGTTCTTCAGTGTTGGTGAATAAACACCTGATTGGTGTGCAACTCATTTCTGCCTCAAGCATCCTACTTTAATCCAGCTGCTTTTGGCCATTCTAACACCTCTAAGTGCACCAATTTGGACAACACATTGGAAATGGATGCAAAATAACCAAAGATGCAGCTGGAAACATTACAAAGGATGAAAAAAAATTAAACACTAGCAAAACTGATTAGCAATAACCAAACAGTTCAAACACAACACAAAATAACAGCACAGTTTATAAGTAGTGCATGAAGTTGGGAAACAACATTATGATAACAGTTTGAACAAACTGAAATGAGGCCTTACCTGTTTGAATGTCACATGATGAGCTTCACGTCTTCTGATTGGCGGTGCCACGGACATGGGGGCTTTTGCACACAGTGTGGGACTTAGCAGAAGCAAAAAGCATGTGATTATCTTGTAGCACTGAGAGCTTTCACTTGATATCATTCTCTCAGTTTTCACCGCGGTGGCGTTTCAAGGCTTTTGCTTCTGAAGTCTTCAGTTGTTCTACGATGAAACATTTCTCTCCTGATGAGCGCAATCGCTCCCAGAACGGCAATGCCCCCATCCATATGGTTTGATGACTTTGAACAATATGGAATGCTCTCCATGCTCAGCAGATGTCAAACCAGCTGAACACCTATGGGAAATTTTTGCCTGGCATGTTATACAAAGCACTCTGCACCACCATCATTAAAATAACAAATGAAAGAAAATCTTTTGGAAGAATTGTGTCAATCCCGCCAAGGCACAAGGCGCCTTAGTAAGATGCCTCTTTTTCCCCTTTAATTTGTCATTTTTAATATGTGCAAGTTATTTGTATATAATTACTTTTTTTAGGAAATGTGGTTGTTTTGAACTTATCTTAAGGTAAGGCACTATTAAAAAAAAAGTCATGCTCAAGCAGCCTGTCTCTCATGCTTGATCCTCAGTCTCAGTGCAGTGTAATAAAGTCAGAACAATCTTCATTTTACTGTGATGAGCCTGAATAATTGAAACAGTAGTTATTTGTATCAATCTGGCCTCCGCTTTCTGAATTTGACCCAAGGAAATGCGCTGTGACAGATAGCTCACATCTCTTGTTAACTGATAGCGTGGCGGAGCTGCATTTCAACATCAATAATACAGGTCTCCGAAGGCTCATTGGACTCATTAACTCTGATATTGGTATGTAATG
Organism: Bujurquina vittata; assembly: GCA_015106715.1. Taxonomy (NCBI): domain Eukaryota; kingdom Metazoa; phylum Chordata; class Actinopteri; order Cichliformes; family Cichlidae; genus Bujurquina; species Bujurquina vittata. The sequence goes on from VUQK01044426.1 coordinate 6,687, forward strand.
GAAAACTGTGAGCAAAGTTTGCTGTCTCATTCTTTTTTAATGCCTGCTGTAACACATTGGGCGCCGTGCACAAAAGTTTTCAAAGTCATTCAGAGATATGCAACAGTATGCGAGATATTTTTGATTTAATATTATTTGGATGATGAAAATATAAATGTACCAAAAGTATGGAGTTTAATTTCAAGTTGTACATCAGTTTTGTAGTACATCACCTCTTCACCACGGAGGTGAAGAGGTGAGAGTGGGGCAAAATCATTGGCATCTATGAGGCAGCTGCTCCTCTGTGCCCTGTGTTTGTGAAGAGCTCTTCTTTCTGTCATCAGCGCTTAGAGGTAAAACGTCTTCCACTTATCAGACATAAGCATCCACTGCAAAAATGTAGTCCTTCTCTACTTTTTTTGTCCAATTTTTAATCCAATCCAGATTTTTAAATTCATTTACTTGAGTGGTGGTGTGGACATATTAGAGAAGAGAGCTGCAAATCTAGCCCATGAGAGCTCATTAAAGATGCAAGACTTTATGCTTTTTCACATTTTGTAACGATTTTCACTTGCCATCTGAGGGTGTTTAGAGTCCTTGTGGGAGAAAATTACAGGCCATATATTTAGTTTTAATCATCGTTTAAAACCCAGCAGCATTTGTGAGTTGACTAATTGCATGAAATGCACTGGGACAGAAAGGCTAACAAGTCAGCCAAGGGTCTTTGGGAAGTTTTCTATCTACGTTGCAAGCATAGCTCTGGAGTGCACCCAGTGTACATCATCAACCTAGAGTTGAGGAATGGTGGCCATCTGTTCTAGAAACAGAACAATTCCCAGTTTTAACAACATGTTTTAGCAGGAGAGGTCCAAAAGTTAAAAAAAAATTGGTTTCTTTTAAAGTGTTAAATTGTTCTGTTCTCGGATCTGTAGGATTTTATCTTTTTACCACCCCTTTTCTTCAAAATACTTTTAAGCCTGTTTACAGTGTGTGTAGTCTGAAGAGCAGCACTAAAAGACTTCTGTTGGTCTAAACACGATAATGGAAGGCTGGTTCAAAGGAAGAAGAGCTAAAGCAGACAGTGGAAATTGAATTGAACTGAGAATGATGTAAAGCTACTCTACCAGAGTCAAAGGAGAATAAAAATATGGAGCTGGAAATGGAAATGAGCATGAGGTCTATGTTAAAATCCATAGACTATTGCGCACTTCAGTGTGACTATTGCCTTATTGACAAACGGTTGGCATGGAGATGCAGTCAAAAACAGTGTTCAGAACCTACAGGATTGATTTCCCTGCTAAAATAATCATATACTCAAAGACTTTCTGGGCCCGTCTAATTATTATTTCATAATTCACCAGTTTCATCTGTTCTACAGTTTGTTGACCACAGAGAACGCTATTCTGTGCTCACTTGTTGGAGACAGATGAAGAACACACACACCTTAGACGGCTAAGCAGATCTAAACATCTAGTTTTCAGTAGTAATTCACTTTCTCAAACTTTCTAAATGCGCGGAATACCTGCATGTAGTAGATGGCCACAAGTAAACTCCAGGGCGATATTGAAGGGAAATTTATAAAGCCTGCTGCTGGAACAGTAACCCAACCACAGAAGATGAAAATTGAACCTGCCTTTTTGTATGAGGCTAATTGTATGAGTATCCTTTCTATCACATGAAAATCATCAAATCAAAGTACAGAACAGGAATGGCAGGTGGTCACCTTTTGACCTGCCTTTGAAAGGCCTGCAAACAGCTGCCCTACATGAAGTTAGCTGATTCTTCCCACTTACCAGTGGCCTCGCTGTGGAGGAGAAATATATTTGTGTCTGCAACTTATAGAAAAACCTTTTATCATATCTCAAATACTGTTCTATAAATCTTGACTTGGTTAATAAGAGATTAGACACCCTTATGCTGAACCAAAGTTTAGATCCTTGGCTTAACACCAGGGTGGTGGTGACATCCAGTCTTTACAGCTGAGTCACTGTGCTGTATATATATAATCACATGCACACATGCATGTCTGCCTGGGCTGGTGCCAACGCCTACCAGTTTTTGTAAGTACTTCCACTTGGACACATTTGTCCAGGAGCGGTGTCGGTGTACTGCTGAAGCAGTTTGATGGGATTTTCACTCCTGTGACATTTGACCAGGCTGCAAACATGTCTTTCTGCGTCCTGACCTGAGCTGACAGGCCTGAAACAAGCAAAGAAAAAAAAAAATCAGGCCAAGAGGTCACAACCCTTTACTTTGTTGTTGTTGCACCAGAGTAAGCCCAGTGATGGGGAGACAAGCTTGATAGAGGGTTTCCTGCCGTGTTTTATAGCTGGAAAACAACTATTGTATATATTGCAAATGCTTTAAATAGATGAGCAGATTAAAATTTACTACAGAGCAGACTAAAATATACTATTTTATTAAATAATTATGTAAACACAGTTATTGTGAAATACACCTGTGCACATAGCATTTTAAAAAAGTGTATCTTAATATTTAACTCAAAGAGGTTACATTTTTTGTAGCATTTGCATGCATGTGATTCTGTCTGTAAAAATAATAGCTTGAAAAGTTTTGAATAAATTCTTATAAAATATTGTAGGTGTGTAGAGTGGAGTCATGTTAATGAGCCATTAAAAAATTGGCTTACATCCACGAAGGTCTTCAAGGCCAACTTAATGATTTATTGGTTGAAAATTGGCAAAAAAGCCTTATTCCTTAGAAACAATGATTATTACAAGTGTGGTGTGTATTGTTAAAATATAGAAAGTGCCACATATAAATACATAATAAAATAAATAATATAAATACATAACCCAGGGTTATTCCTGAAGTTACCCAGAGACCCGGATGAAATGATTCCTTGATTGTACAGGCCTCTGATTAATCAACACACACTGAACTGATGGCAGTGTTACCAATGGGGAAAAATGACTTTTGAAAAATGAAGCATTAACTTCACTGGAGAAAAACAAAAAGATCAGAGGTGTTATTTCACACAGACTGTAGTTTTAATGAGTGTGGCATTTGTTTATCCATCATCTGCTAAATAAAGCAAATAAAGCAAAGCTGAAGTTTTTTTTACAGGCTTTGCATGGGTCACATCCTGTGGTTTTCAATTGTTCTGGCGTTATGTTTCTTGTACTTCTCTACCTGTAGGTTTGTGCCTCACTGGGTTTAGTTTTTTGTTTATACCAGAGGGTTATACTATGAAGATCAACATAGCCAGGCTTTTTTTGCATTAGCTGGCTTAAAAACACCTGAAACCCCAGTCAGAGATAACAGGCATCCTGACTGTGGTCAGTTTTCTTTGAAAATTTAGACTCGGCTTCAGGCTCCGCATGTGCTCTTGTAAAAGAAAGAGATTTTAATGCATCATTTGACTGCAGAAAATTGCGAATTGTGAATTCATAAGTTGGTGTTTTTCCTTTTTTTCGACTCAGAGCGCCCACCGTTCTTCCATTTTAGTTTCAACATGACTGTTGTTTTCAATTCCAACAATGTAGAACAGACTTGGCAGGAGATTAGGATCAAACATAGAAACGTTCATTCCTGCATCATTCACTGGATGCATGCAAATTCCTGTGACTCTACGGTGCATATTGCACTGCTTTAATTTTCCTGAATGGCTTCCTTCATTAGTGAAATTAAAAGGTTGCATTTATACAACGGATTCTTTAGCAGAGAATTTCTTTGCATGCTGTTGGGAAATTTTGTATTTCTAGGTGATTTTTAAGCCAAACGCAGTTGTACGTTGCTTACCCATCAGTCTGATTTTGTGGTACATCTCTCGGCTTTCATTATTAAAGCTTGCTTTTTGTTAGGTTAGACTCTGGTGTCTGCCTTTGGATCTCCACTTCACTGAATTCATAACACTCGGCTAAACAAATTCCAACAGTTTTCCTCACACTGCAAAATTTTTTTCTATCCAAGATTGGGGAAAAAAACCCAGTTTTCTCTGTTTGCTTGTGTTTGTCTTTGCCTGTGTTTTCTAAAGCTGCCATGCGCTCGGCTCTGAGGGCATCCGTGTTAACAGATTAGATTTTTCATGTTATTTGATTCGCAATTTTAATTACATTTCCAAATTAAATAGGATTTGTCTGGTTTGCATTTGAAATGATCCCCTCCCATCTTTATTAGTCTCTTGTGAATGTATTGGAATAGAAAGTCCATATTTGTACATTTAAAATGCAATAAATCTGTGCGGTGCTGATGAAAGTGTCTGGATAGCATTCCCCCCATTTGGCTACATTAATGTGACAGACTGATATTAATTCCTCTCATTTCCTCTCATTTGACCATGGGCATTCATTTTCAGAGACATCTTGTGTGTTAATTATGATCTTTAGTTGAACACAGCTACTTCGTGCAAGCCCAGTCTCTGTTGATGAAGGCATTTTCCAGGTATTGACTCCTAATAACACCCTGGATCTGGATGATAATGAGTAAAAATTGACTTTGGCACATATTGATTTCAGAGGCTTCATTTCACAATCGCAGACTCTCGAAACGGCTGTGAGGGCGAGAAACTGATAGAGGAGCCATTTAAGCCCTGATACACTTTTTTTTGGTAATCAATAGGATTTCATTTACGGACCAGTTGTTGGCACAGTTAATTCCATCATGAAAATAACATGACAAAATCCATCTCTGCGACTGAAGGTCCTCAGGCATGTTTGTTTGTAAAAACGGCAAGGAGCAAGTAGAAAGCAGAATATTCTTAAAAAACATCCAAATGCGAAAACATAGTGGGTGGTATAAAGTCACAGATTACTGCTAGCAGGGAAATAAAGTTCTTATTTATTCAAGAGCAGTTTTAACTGTCTGAAGCTTTTCATTTCTAATGGTAATCTGCACTATGAATTAAACAAGCAGTACTGCAGGGGACAAGACTCAATAAATATGCAGAAATGTCCCCAGGCTACTACTATTTTTCTCTTTTCTTAGGATTTAAGACAAATACAAAGTCACTTTAACATTACTGACGAGACATGTGCCTTCATATATGTTTATACAGTGTTCATTCAGCGCAGAAAGGGCGTCCTTTTGTGATAAATATGTAAAGGTTAAACCTTAAACGGGACTGATTATGCTTATCACCAGATCCAGATGTTTATTCTTGCACTCTGCTAGAGTTTCTTTGCATGATACACAGCTTTAAAAAACCAAAACAAATACAAATCCTTCATTATATTATACTGGGCCTTGGTGAAGCCTCTCACAAGCTGTTTTTGCTCCTCTCCATTTAAACCGACTTTCTTCTGATTGATCGACCCTATCACATAGAAGGTTTGAACAGCAAATTTGTGGGGTATCTGTGGACACAGCCATATGGTATATCTCTTATCTTACTGCAATAAAGATCATCTCTATCCGTGTGTTCGTCTGTTCCTTTGGCTGCCACCTCCTCCTCCTTCAACAAACCTGGAAATCTTCGGTCCTTGAAGGTTCTTATCTATGTCACATATTATGGCATCAACATGGTGCCTAGCAACCACCCCATCAAGAGGCTAGAATAACTTGTTTTTAGTATTTAGCATCTATAACACCTCATAAAAGCATTGTATTAGTTTTACAACATCTAATTTATATCTAGAAAGCTTCATTCATGCATGATATATCACAATTTCATCGATGTGCCTGGCAGCTGCTCAAACAATGGGCTAAAATGGCTTTTTGCTTTTATGCACCTACAACACCTTATGAAACCATTTTAATTTCAGAGTAAACAGCACAAAGAGGAGCGCAAACAATACTGCACCATGGGTATGTACTAGTATTTATTAAAGCATTACATTTATGTACTCCTTGACTCTGTGAGATTTATTTATAAGAGATAACAGAAATAACAGGTAACAGTAGAGATAACAGTCCATGTCTTTGGACTATGGAAAGAAGCCAGAGTACCTACACAGACATGGTGAGAAGAACATCAGGCTGGTTTCAAGCACAAGATTTTTTTGCTGTGAAGCAATAGTCCTAATCACCACATCACCCTGCCAAGCTGGTCATATCAAATGCTTAAAGCAAAACTAAGACTCTGCAGCCATGGCAGAGGTTGTAGAACAGCAGTGCTTTGAGCTAAAAGTTAACACCAGCTCACAATGGCAGTGCTAATATGTTTTTGTAAAGTGTTTACATTTTTAAAGTGGGGGTGTAATACATTTTGCAAGTTTTTGATCATAGAGGATGAGAAAAACAGAAATTGTAACCTGGTGACGGTACCAACATTCAGAGCATTACTAACATTATTAGAGGTCATCCCGAGGGTGAAAGAAATGTCTGCACCAAATATCACAGGAATCCAATTGTTGAGACACTCAAAACCACAAATGTCAACCTCAGGGTGGTGTTAGAGGAAAAGTCAGAGGATCAGGAAATTCAATAGGATTCAATTGCTGAGCACCTGTTTCATGACAATCCTTCCAGAGATGTTTAGATACAGGGTTTCAGTGTGGGCAGGCCGGCAGAAAAAAATGTTCTGTTCTGTTCAGTTAAGAGGAATCTGAAAATACTGATGATATTGCGCTCATAAAATCCTTCCATAGATAAAGTTGTTTTGTGCTTTCAATTAGTGTGATTTGGATTTGTAAAGGTTGAGTGATAATTCAAAAGGATGGAAGGTTAAAACAAAAGGTTCTGTTCAAGCTGCTGCTCATTAAAAGGTTCTTAATTTACCTTAGCTTTAAACCTGTAGGTGTGGTGTGAGGTCTCATTTTGTGCATGCATCTAGATTAATCATCAGCCATTGTCCTCGGACACTTAAAAGTGATTTATCATGCAAGAGTTTCCTAAAAGGAAAATGCACGTCCATGCTCACTCCCAGGCGGAAAGCCTATTGAAGCACTAGAGCTTAATAAGTGGAGCATTATTCTCTGTTTTAGCTGTGGACGATTGACAGTAAGGTGGGTTGTGTGGTCGGCTGAACCTCAGTTGTTTTTGGTTGATGGAGTCAGTGGAGCGAACAGGAGCTTTAAGCCTGCCTGGCCGTCAATCTGACAATACACATCAAAGGCTGCATGAATAATTGCCTAATGTGGGAGAACCACGCTCCTGGCAAACACACTGTCTTTCAGACAGGATCGAGTGTTTTCTGTCTTCACCGCCGTCCTTTAATAATAAGAAAAATTATCACAAAGCGCTTCTTTCATTCACAACTCAAGAGTTGATTCTCTCTGTGAATAATTGCTGACATTGTGATTATTTTACTTGTTGTCAGAGGCCAAGTGTATCATCGGCTAGATTAGCCATTGGGATCTTTGTGCTCTTTTGAATTCATGACCGTGCATATTGTAATGATCTGGTGTTCTTAAGAGTATTCTGATCACACTGTAGTTTGGGGTTTAGTTTTCTTGCCCTAAGAATATGCTGGTGTAAAAGGCAGTGAAACAGCATAAGAAGGAAGGCAGCCAACATTGGAAGTTTTATCTTTTTTCCTAATGAATTTCTAGGGTGGCACAAAAACAGTCTCTCATTTGTAGGCTTGTAGACAGACACACACTGCCACCAGCTTCATCCTCATCACTGACGGATGTCTTCAGAAAATCTGCCACAATAATGAATAATCTATTATCTTCTATTGTAGATCCAAACAACTGCCAGTTGTTTGATTAACCTGCTAATCTGACAAACCGAAAAAGAGTTCGCTCTCTGGAGTCTGCAAATACAACCTCTAGGTCGCTGCGTGTCACAGCATGGAAGTCTCGGCTTGCGCATCCTGTTCACACAGTGCCAGAAACAACTCAAGGGGCTTGCAGGCATTATGCCAGAACAAAGCTCTTGTAGATTTTCTGTTTTTTCCTATTTCCTATTCAATTTTTTCTATTATTCACACCGTGCTATTTTAATTAATTTCTGGAGCTGCTTTCAAAATAGGGTTTGGTGAAGTAAAATGTCCTCTCTCAGCAGAGAGAATCTGAACCTTAATTTAACACCACTGCGTTAGTTGCAAAAAAACCCAAAACATTATTTTAATCAGAAATACTTTAAATGAGTTTTCAACACACAAAGGAACTTGTAGATCTTTTATTGTAGCCTTGGACAGTAATGTATTTATTAGCGGCACCAACCATACTCTGGCAGCACAGTGAACCCAAGCAGCAGCTACTCAGGCTGAAAATTAAGCCAGTGATGCCAAAAAGCTACACTTCATCTAATGGCCACTGGAGGCTGTCTCCAAGAGTCAGACAATCCTCACACTGTGTTACAATTTCTGAGCAACATTGGAAAGTGTACACAGTTTTGACCTTGGTGGACTGTTTCTACTCAGGGCGGTGGATTCCTTGGTCCCAACACAGGGATCTGTAGCTGACTGGTCCGTTTCACTTCCACTAATTCAAGTCACTGAACTGTCACTGCTTTGTGGAGCATTTTTAATGGAATTGTCTGAATAATTGAATAAAAAGAACTTGCTGTGTGGGACAGATCATTCAAGAAGTCTGTGCTTCAGTTTTGATGAGCAGTAAATTGTCTGTTATGGTGTCTGTGAATTGCACCTGTACAGTTTATGCATGCTCATATACTCCACCCTCCCTCTTGTCTAAAATGCCAACACAGTGGAAGCCAAAAGGCTAATGTTTAAATGTTTAAAGTCCAAAACCAACAATCCATGTCACATCCATCTTTTATATGCAATATATTGTTTCTAATAAGAACATAGCTTCTTAACTCTGTAATTAGGATTTCTTTTTCTTTTTTACCATCAGCTACACAGATTTGTGACAAACTAAAGGAAAAACAAACATAGGAATGCATTGATTCATCAACTGCCACCAGAACAGCTTCATTGCTCCTTGAGGCAGAGGTGATTAATTGGGCTATCAGGATAAAAATCTATGATAAAAGTGATCACTCAGAATAACTTTGTATAGATTTTGCAGTGACTCTTTCCTCTGAGGACACCAGCATGACACAAAATTGATTCTGCACTGATTCTATGCAGAGTTTTGCAGATGCATGTCTACATGTTGTCGTTGGTTACCGGGGCTTAAGGGACGGTGTCAAAAATATGTGGAACAAACTGGAAAACGAGTTACTCTTGTTTATGTTTGTGCTGCTGATCCTGTAGCTCTGTGGTGGTTATTTAACAGAAATTGTTAAAAACTATTTTTTTAAAATTCCACTGCAGCTATTGTCTTTGCTTTGGCTCCATTTGGCTTTGAGCTTTGTGGTGATCTCTGCTGTGGTCACTTTCAAGACAGTTTTTCAAGCAATGACCAGTCGAGCCACTTCTGTTGAACACAGACTTGCAGACTGAGATTGCTGCCTTGTTGGAAGACTACATGCGAGCGCATCTCTGTAAACTCTGCATTGGTTGTTATTTCCATAATCCTTCGCTCTGCTCAGGTACAGAGCTGTGAAAATGGCAAAGCCTTAAGACTTTGGTTCTTAAACTCTCTGGTTGGGCCCCCCTGGTGTGGCACAAAGCCACTTAAAGGGATGTGTGTGGACAGCCAGAGGGAAAATGTGGCACAAAGCTAAAACAAATGCATGTGATATAGGGAAAACAAAAAAAACAAAACAAATGCTTTAAACCAGTTTTTTTTAGGTGATCGATTGCCTAAAATGTGTTAACACAAGTGGGATTTGATCGCTCCATGTAAGCAGACTTTTAAAAGGATGGCCACCAGAAATCATTGCTCTCTGATCAAAGCCATGCTTCCTTAAACATGAGATCAGCAATCACTTGGGAATAATTTACTCTGCAGTTATCATGTCATTAATAAAACCAAACCAAGATATGGACCATAAAGCAAAACCCTGAGTGTCTGTGTTTGCAGCTATACAGTGGTGAGCATACAGCTGAGAAGTTGTAATAGCCCTAGTATATCATCACACGAAGTGCTCATTAGACTAATAAGTAGCTGGATCGATGCATGCTGGAAAAAGCAGCAGGCAGAACTGGCGTTTTCCTTTACTTGGCTCAGCCGCTATCGTTTATATTTTCCAGCCATCCATCCAGCACCGCAACTCCCGATAATTTTCTTCATTGACTGATCTTTGAGAATGCATTAATAAAGAATTTAAAAATCCTGATTACAATTAGATTGATGGTGTGTTTGAAAAATCATTTTGTATACATGCTGTATATAAAATATATACTGTTCATAAATTTCTTAGAAGTCTCCCGTTTTCAGATGACTTGTTTTTTTTCTAAATAACCAAAAAAGCAAAAATATCAGATTACGATTACAGAGAGAATAAAACTGAATAAAAGGTTTGTGCTGTGTGCCATCACAACATGCTGAAAACCAGCACTATCCAGCAGCATGACCCAGGGACAATATATTATAAACTGCAGCTTGACTGGTTGATACAAGCTTTCTCATGTTTCTGTTGACTTAAATAAGTTCAGTTTTCCCATGCACATTATGGGAATACCTCTTGTTTTACGTGATTCATACAGTACTTTTATTTGTGTTATACATAAAAACAAATGTGGAAGAAGTTGCTTTCATGTGTCGATTGGAGTATAACACATACACCTTGCTAGCACTGGTTTGGACTCCCCTTTTTTCTCCCTTATTGACTTCTCTTTATTGGTTTCCTGTCAAATCCAGAATTACTATTTGTAAGATTAGGGTTAAAACTTTCCTTTCTGATCAAGCGTATAGTTAGCACTGAATTGTGTGACCCTGACCCCTCCCTCAGTTATGCTGCCATAGCCCCAGGCTGCTGGGAGGTTCCCACAATGCATTGAGTATTTCTTTTAGAATAGAATAGAATAGAATGCCTTTATTGTCACTATACAGGATGTACAATGAGATTGGAGGGCCACTCCTGATCGGTGCCATAAAAAAGAAAGTCAGACTTCCTAAAAACAAAATATAATCTAAGAAAATATACAGAAAATAAAAGTGCATTCATTCACCTCTTTTAAATGTGTTGATACACTGCATTTAATTCTGAATTTAATTATTAGTTATTATTAATCTCTGGCTCTCTTCCACAGCTTGTCTTTTGTCCTGTCTGTCCCCCTCAGCCCCAGCCAGTTGCAGCAGATGGCTGCCCCTCCTTGGTTCTGCCAGAAGTTTCTTCCTGTTAACAATGAGCTTTTCCTTCCCACTGTCACCAAGTGCTTGCTCATGGGGGTACATACTGATTGTTGGGTTTTCTTATTGCAGGGTCTTTACCTTACAATAAAAAGCACCTTGAGGTGACTGTTTGCTGTGACTATATGAATTTAATTTAATTTAATTTAATTTAATTTAATTTAATTTAATTTAATTTAATTTAATTTAATTTAATTTAATCTAATTTAATTGGTACTTAATGCATATTTGAGATCTGGTGAATGTAGAGGATGATCTGAGCTTTGTGACATGGTGCATTGTGACTACTTTGGGGTGGCCATTGGTCAAAGTAGTCTGCCCATTCTCCTCTGATCTTTGGCATCACCCAGAGAAGTGCTGCTTACATATTTGCATTAACAAATAGATTTTTTTGTTTTTATTTGGTACTGTCTTTCCGTTTGGATGGAAATGGCCCCAGTACTCTGAAACTGTACTCATTTGCAAATATGCACTCATCATTTATAGAAGGATCTAGTATTTTCCAACCTCCTCCTTTCAAATTTGGTGCAGCGGTTTCACAGTTGTGCATCTGACGGTTGCAGAGGCATCTACAGACAGAATGTTTACCCTTCAGCAGTGATTGCAGATGGCAGGAAGGTCCCTCTCTTGCCATTGCATTGCCTCAGCTCCAAAAGCTCCAGCTTCATTACGAGTGGTGCAGCCAGCAGCACTAATTAATATGGCTTGGGACCACCATGGTCCTCCACCACAATAATGTCAGCTTCAAGGGCTTCTGCAGGGGAACAGTTCTCAACCTCTAAAGAGCCATTTTGGCATAGACGCCTTGTCTCTCTGTATCGCTTTCACCTCATCTAGTGACTCCCCTATCCCCCCAACCTCTTGCACAGTTTTGAGAATTTTTCACAATTATATAGAACACACTTTAATCTGCTAATTCGTTATTGTAATATGGGGTTAAAAAAATGAAGTAAGTGGCTAATAGTTTCAGTTCTATATCTTCAATTAACAACAGAACCACTTCTGTTTATCATATATCTTCATTAAATTTATTAACTTTTCTTTTTTTCTCTCAAATAGCATTTCCTATTTAGCCCTGTCCTTTCCTCAGTCTCACATTAACAAACACACACACACGCATGCACGCACACACACACACACACGCACACGCACACACACACACACACACAGAGGCTCCCTTCCAATTCTGCTGACTCTCAGCAGGGCAGGGATTAGAGCCATGGTTAAAGCCTTTCCAGTGCTGCTGGCTTGATCTTGTGTTGCGAGCGGAGACTAAAATGAGCTTCAGAAAGTTAGATAATCAGGCTCATCTACACCACACAACTTTCTCCCAGCTAATATTTAAAAGGGAACTCTGCACAATACACCGTAAAGCTTCCCGCCCCACCTGACTGGATGAGAGGAGAAATCAAGGAAAGGTTTAGCCAATTCAGTTTTAGGCTTCTTAGTGCTTGAAGATATTTCCTAATCAATTTTCCATCAATCAGCCCAACGTAGCTCTCAGCTACATTTGCAGAGGAACCAGCCCATTAGAGATAAGAATTAAAGCCACTACATAATTTGGAAGCGCTGAATAAAAGTAATTATTGAAAGAACACGTTTCATTGACCACAGCATAATGGTATTTGTGAGAATAACATGAAAATATTAGTGTGATGACAGTCTCCATTCCAGACAGGTTGTAAGCTCTTGGCCGGTGCAGTTTAAATAAAGCCAAGTGTTGCAAACCACCTAGTCGCTCAGGGTAAAATTACACGGTCATAAAATCAATTCCAGCTCCATTGTTCTTGATTAAATATATTCACGATTATAACTTATAACCGCTTCAGTAGGCAGGAACAGAAACAGCACTCCACATTACTGAAGTGATTGTAATGGGCCATACCTGTTAGCTTTATGGATTTTTGAAGATATTGCAGGTGGACAGTTATAGTTGACTCACAAAGCTATTGTTGAGGTACTTGGTGCAAATGAAGGATATTAAATAATATTTTAGTATTCTGTTCTTATCAATATTTGAAACCATCTCATGTTTGTGTGCAACCAAAATATAATATACACTCAAGAGCCACTTTATTAGGTACATCTGTTCAGCTGCTCCTTAACTAAACAGCCAATCATAACAGAAACTCAATACATTTAGGTATTTAGGTAAGTAGACACGGGCAGGACGACCTGATGATCAAACCGAGCATCAGAAGGAAACTACTGATCGACTGGGATTTTCCCACACAACCATCTCAAGGGTTTACAGAGAATGATCTGAAAAAGGAAAAAAATATTCAGTGAGCAGCAATCCTCTGGGCAAAAATGCTTTGTTGATGCAAGAGGTCAGAGGACAATGGCCAGGCTGTCCATCCCTTTATGACCACAGTGTACCCATGATCTAATGACTGCTTGTAGGATAACACTCCTTGCAACAAGGCTCAACTCAATTTAAACCAGTTTCTCGAAGACAACAATGAGTTCACTGCACTCAAATGACCTCCATAGTCACCAGATCTCATAGAGCACCTTTGGGATGTGGTGGGATAAGAGATTCACGTCATGGATGTGTAGCCGACAAATCCGCAACTGTGTGATGCTATTATGTCAATGTGGACCAAAATCTCTGAAGAATGTTTCCAGCACCTTTTTGAATTTCTGCCACGAAGACCTAAAGCAGTTCTAAACGGGACAACAGGGGGTCCAAGTGAACTTTATTCAAGCAGTGGTGCTTGTGGTTCAATTATTTCTTTGCAGTGTGAAGTTTCTGTAAGAAGTCACTTCTGGGAATAACGGAAAAGGAAGATGCTGTTGTTGAGGCAAAAAAAAAGACACTAATAGACACTTATCCTTCGTGAGCTATAGTTGAACTGGTAGACTTCATTCCCTTACTTATGGTGGGAGGCAGGATAAGCATTTTCTCTTTGTGCTTAGCTGCTAACCTAAGGCAACCATCGAATCTCATCATCCTGACTGATTGTATTCCATCAAATCTTACATGACTGCTTTAAAGCTACTTATATTATGTTGTAAATATATATTGTGAAATATGATGATAGATTTTTTTTTTTAATGCCATTGCCTAAATTCTCCCTATGGCACCATCTCGCAAGCACCCTCTGTTACTGAATAGATGGAATATGTGTGTGAGTGTGGATCAATCTGAGCCGGTTTCAGAGCTTTTTTTTGATGTCTATTGTAAGCACACACATAGCACAGCCAGCTAGTGGACCGTGAGAAGAAATTTGCTGAATTTGACAAAAAGCGTATTGGATTAGCCTGCTGCTGCCGAGGCCTGACTTCAAATAAGCGGAAGAAAATGGATCGAGGGATGGATGAATTGATGGTGTATTGGATTAGAATGGCTTATTCCATCTTTAAATGTGCCCTGATGATGGCACTAGATGAAAAATCAGGGGTTCACCAACGTTATTAGAGTGAGTATGGACATGAGCTGCAGGGGAGATGAACGCACATTTGCTCTGAATTTCACGGAAATTCGTGTAATTTAATGATGAGTGGCTGAAAGCTGTTGTAACAGCAATCTACCAAGGGGCAATATCACTCAATTGTATTTGTATCTTAATACCTGGGGACAGCTGCTGTTACCATTAATAATCCCCCATCTCTAGTTTTTTTATTTTTCACTCATCACCCTGAGGGATATGGTATAGCTTCAACAATGATGATGATGGTCACAGTCATGGTACTGAAGATAATGAAATTCCTCAAGAAAAGGATAAAGGATAAAACTATTACCGCAAAGTTAGTATTGTTGCTACATTAAATGCATCCAGTGGGGGACTAAGCAGATAAAATGCTGAAACTGTGTGTGTGAAATCGGAGAAACTCATGTAAGGCTCATGGCGGCATGCAAAGCTCTCAGTGTCTTCGGCACTGTGTTATGTGATGTGACACGGACTGTGGTTTCCACTGCCAGCCTGCGTAGTTGCATCTCTCCTCTGGCTGTATTATTAATTCAGAAACCATGCAAGTGCACGCCTTGTCTCCTCCTCCACTGTCTCTTGGAAAGATCTTTGAAAGAGAACGATTAAAAGGAGAGCATAATTAGACAGGAGGATTTCCATTATCATGGTAACAGAAGCAGTGCTGTCATATTACAATGTCTAATTGGTCTCACATTACACAAGAACAGTAAGGACAGCAGGGAGTTGCTTACAAATGTAAAGGGGCATTCACATTTCCTTTCCAACCTATAGTTTTTCTAGTCATATCTCGGACATTGCTGTCTGTATGAATTTTCAAAGAGTTTTTCAGTCACCCAAACACTCAACATAACTGCAAAATTCACCACATAAGTTGTCATTAAGACAATATGTATGGGATGGCTTCTAAGTGTTGCACCGTTGGTTGTGTTTCGGTATCAGCTCTAGTTAACTGCCACTTTAATCTTTGTTCTCTGCTGCCTGACAAACAGAGGAGGTCGGACTGACGCTGTCCCGTGAGCTGAAATGAGATGACAGATCTCATTAAAGATAAACAACGATTCAGATTTGAGTGAGTGGTACCATACCTTAGCTGTATCCTAAGCTGAGGGTTTTCATCTCTATGAGCTTGCAATGTAGGTCTTGCGCATGGTAAAGGTCTTTTCTTTCTCTCTCTCTTCTATATGCTGCTGTTTATTGCAGCAAGGATACATTTTGTGTTTGTGCATCAGGAACCTTTGTGCCAGCGACTGTGGGGTGCATGAACATCACAAAGAACATATAAGGAAGGGAAGCCTGTGACGACTCAGCTTGGGGTGTGTTTCATATTCACTTGTGTGTGCTGATTTTACCAGTGACATTATTACCTGTTTTGGCAGAGAGCTACCTGAGATTTGTTCCACAGTTTGTATTCAGGCTGTTATCATCAGGAAAGCATTGAAAGAAGAATATTCCACTGATTTACCATTTTTATACCACTGGTGTGGAAAATATATTTTTTCCTTTTTATTTCAAGAATAAAAAAAGAAATAAAAATATATGAATGGACTGCACATTACCAGGCTGCAGTTTTCTCTTATTTATTGCACACAAAAAAATATGACATTTCAAGCACCACTGCTCTTCATCAGCTTTCATCAAATGCCACTTTTTCATGTGCAGTTAAATAAGTGAAAACTGGAAGCTCACAATCTCCAAAGCATTTTTTTTTTCCTTCATCGTTTGCTAATTTCCAGCCCAGCACGTCCTCTTTTGCGGCTCCTTCTTACTTTGCTACAGTACTACGACTGATGAATTCATTACTCAAAGAATGTAGACTGATCTTTATCTTAGTCACATTTACAGACAAACCCAATTTGACTAAACTAAAATAAAAAAAACTGTTTTAATGGTTTTATATAACACATTGACCTCATGGCTAACAATTCTACCAAAAGCAAAATCAAATTTTGCATTTAAGCAGGTATGAAATATTTGCATGAGCTATTTATTCTTTCCTTAAAAAAATTTATGTTGCATTAAGATAAAAATCGTTCCTTTCTGTATTATAAAATGAAGAATTGCATTTATTTTTCTTTTCAAGGGCGATTTTTACCCTTGTTGTATCTGCCGCTGCTCGTACGAGCACTCACTGAATGCACACCATGTCAAGTGTTAGCAATGCCAGCTTCCTGACAAGTAAATGAAAGGTCCCATCGTTCTTCTTGTTTCTTCCCAGGTGACACCCCCTGTCCCCATTCCGTCACCATCAAAAAGCTGAACAAGATGCAGAGAACCTCAAAAATGGTCCATTATGGGCTGCCGGGGGGAGCACAGACACCATTAAGGAATGGTATCAGTTACAAATAATGCATGTCTCCGGTCTCATTCTCATCTTGTGTGAGAGAGACAGGACAGCGCAGAGATGAACAGATGCACTGCAGAGATCGTGCAGGCTGAATAACGCCCTCACTCTCACAGGCCAAGGACATCTGCTCACCAGAGAGATGGTAAAGACAAGAGCTCCCCGGATAATCCTTGTCTAAAGCCCCTAAACAACCATATGAATAAACGGAAACAGTACAGTATTGATGCTGAAAGCACACTGCTTTTTGTGTGCTCCTGTTTGTTACAGCACACCAAGAATGTCTTTATTGTCAGGAGGATGCATAATATCACAGTTCATAAAATGGCCCAATTGAGGAGTGCGCTCATCACTCTGCATCACCTTACCCCTGCTAATATATAGATTTTCATGACTGCTAAAACTGAAGACCTCAGGGGTGGGGTGGGGGGGGGTCTTTACCTAGAGAAGTAATATCCCTTTTAAGCCTCTTTGCTAATGCTGTATGGCGACGCTCTCTGGCTCTCTCTTTCACAAGGTTAAACACATAACTTCTCTAAAAGATGGACGAATCAAGATGAATTACTGTACAATTAAATTCATTTGATTGTACGCTTGCTTGCTCTGCACCATATTAGCCCCCCTTAATACATTTCCAAAGGAATGGTGTAGCTGATAAAAGGGAACATGCTGGTTTGTGCTTAATTGAGACCACAATCGCTAATGGGTAACTTCTTGCCGCTCCGGCTTTAGAAACACATGCAATGGCATGTATCCTCCTCTCAGCACAACAGCAATGCAGCTATTATAATAATCTTTGCATGGAAATGAGCTCTTCCAGCAAAGTCTTTCCTGAATGATGCAGGACTTAAGAGAGACAGCTGAATGAGGGTGCACTTGCACTGTTGACTATTTTCCTTCAAACTGTGACGAGAGTCAACACTGAGCTGATACCAGGCCCCTTGTGCTTTTATGTGCGTGACAATCTCAAGATGTAATCTCAAAACTCTAAAGCTTCACTCTTTTAATGTGAGATGCCATTAAGTTCTGAGGCGTTTATGTCTTTTTAATGAGAGAGTTAAATTGCCTTCATACGCAGTGATTTTTGTGCAAATGAAAACCTTGCGGACTATGAATGTCAAGTAGACGACTAAATGTTTCTTGGCACATTGTCTGCCACAGCCTGTAGCATTAGGATGCACGCTGATGACCATGTGATGAGTCTGAGCTGTACTCTGTGCTGGAAAGTGTTTAAAATGTAACAAAATGAACAAAATGTAAATGCATAACAGCGAGGGGGGGGGTGCTGTTACAAGCGACAAAATCTAAAAAATTAAACACATTTTTAACTCAAGTCGTAGCAGCAGTCAGAGTTGAGAAATATCTACACCGCTGTAGCCTTTTGATCCAAAATATCTAGACATCTCTATCCTGCAGAGGATAATTCCTTTGGTGCAAGGAATATCTGAAACATCTTCAGACGCAGCATGTTTGTGACAGTTACAGCACGAGATATCAGTTATTTATTGCTTGCAATATGTTTTCTAAGAACATATTATCAAATCAGCTCGCTGCTCTGTCTTCTACTCTTTACAAGCATCAGTACTGAGATTAAAAATATCTCTTCAGCCGATCGCACAATGTGTTCTCACCTTGTGGTAAATTGAGTTATTTGTGATGGTCTTCACTCATTTGCGACTTACTGGCAAATGAAGGTGGCTCAGTCTACCCTGTGACATGCAGCATGTGTGAACTTCTGTCACATGATAACAGGTGGCTGGGCTGTCTGAGGTGAGGTGGTGAGGTGGGAGAGGGCATAACCTCTCCTCTGTTTACGAACAGTCTCTGGCACTGCATTTGAATGTCCCCTGAGTCCAGATTGATGACCTTTGGCCCATTTCCACTCACATTGCTGTGACGGGTTTCGGATGCTCTCCAGCTCTGGGAGAAAGTAGAAGCTGGCCCCTAAATTGAAGATATATTGTTTCATTAATCAAAATGATTTGAGTTATGTTTGGCTGCAGGATATCTTAAAATGAAATATTTAGGATTTCCCTGCGTCTTTCTCAGACTTTATCACATGTTTATCAGTGGCGAGTGTGAGAACATAAGAGGCGGTATTTAAATGTGCTGAATAGTTATTAATTGAGTGTCTTGCAATCTCAAAGTCTGTTGATACTTTGAAAATTCTGCCTAACAGTGTCATCGTCAAACACCTTCATGCAAGTATGCAACACAGCGCTCAGGCTCTCGTTTTAATGAACTGGGATCGTTAGAGTTTTATGCAGATTTTATAATTGTGAGGACATGATAGTCGATGTTCTTCCGCTGAGCAGAGTGTCATGTTATGCATGAATACATTAACTTATAATTGATAGTTTTCTTTAAACTTTGTATTCTGATACCCTTTTCTTCTCAGCTGCTGTTGGCATGAATTTTCACCTTCATCACTTGTTTATATGACACAATTTTTATCAAGTTAATCTGAGAACAAGCACGCCACCACATCTCATGTTTGAACTGAGGCACAAACAAAATCAGAGAAAAGAGTTTTTTGCACGTACCAGAAATGTGTCAAAGTTTTTCTTTAACTTTTTTAACTAGTTCTTATATAGCGCTTTTCTACTCTGTCCGAGCACTCAAAGCACTTACACAACATGTTTACATTTACCCCATTCACTACAAGCACTTCCATATGTAACTAAGCTAAGTGCTTTTAATTAGCTAACATTCACACACATTCATACTCCAACGCTTGCGTCGGAGAGCAACTCGGGGTTAAGTATCTTGCCCAAGGATACATTGGCATGCAGCCTGGACTAGCCAGGAATCGAACCACCGACCTTCCGATCAGCGGGTGACCTGCTCTACCTCCTGAGCTACAGCCACCCCGTAACATGTAATTTCCATTAGAACAAGGTGCTTCAGTCAGTGGCAAGCTGACTGTTGCTCCTTGTCAGATTATACAAACTGTACCATTTCTGACTTTAAATCACTGCTGCAGTAATAATAATATTTTTTGTTGAGTTCAGTTGAATTTTCAAAAAGTGAGCACCAAGTGATTTTCTTTTTAAATGTTCTCCAGTCTAAAAGAGATAAGCATCAGAGTCCAGCATCATTTGTTCTTCAGCAGTACAGTGGACAGGTTGATAAAGAAAATACAATAAAGGGCTGCAGCTTCTGGTAGGTAACAGATTACTTTCAAGGTTATTTCTTTCCTTTTGTTGTTCTCAGGAGACTGTAAATTCAAACTTCCTCTGAGATCTTTGATCTGATTGTTTTCTCTGCTCTGACTGGTCCTGTATTTCCTGTTCAATCAAAGACAAACTACCACTAACATACATTTAGAAATGGGCAGCCACCCTTTTGGAAGCCTTTTTAGAAATTTTATCTAATGGAAGAAATTGTGAACAAAAATATAAAAAACATTGTTTTGAATATTACTAATTGCACATTCCAGTCAAGAAAAGAAGCAGAAGTGCATAAAAGAAATCCCTTCAATCATATGAGAAGCTCTCATTTAAAAGTTGCATTTATTGTTGGCTATAGAGCCTGCAGCACATTCAGTGGTCAGTAAGATTTAAAACTGCAGCAGCATCTCAGTCATCCTCTACAGTGTTTGTCCCCTTCTTGATTTCATAGTTTTTGGCATATTTGTAACTCTTAAATGTTTCAGGTGATCAAACAAATTTTGATATTAGTCAAAAATAACCCGAGTACATACAAAATGCAGTTTCTAAATGAGGATTTCATTTATTAAGGGAAAAAGTTATGTAAACCTACCTGTGTTCATGTAAAAATGAAATTGCCCTCTAAACCTACAGTAATAACTTTTGTTTTTGACACCCTTGGCAGCAAGAACCGCAACCAAGCATTTATGAGAACTGGAAATGAGTCTGTCACATGAGGGTGGGGGGGATTTTGGCCCACTCTTCTTTGCAGAATAGTTTTAATTTAGCCACATTAGAGGGTTTGAGAGCATGAATGGCCTGTTTAAGGCCATCCCAAAGCATCTCAATTGAATTTAAGTGCAGACTGTGACAGGTCACTCCAAAACCTCCACTTTGTTTTGTTTTGTTTGGTGTTTTTGTTTGTTTGTTTGTTTGTCTGTTTTTTTGAGCAGGTGGACTTGCTGGTGTGTTTTGGATCATTGTCCTGCTGCATGACCCAAGTGTGTTTGAGCTACAGGGGCGTGAACTGATGGACAAACAGTCTCCTTCAGGATTCTCTTGTAGAGAGAAAAAATCAACTTTTGTCTCGTCAGTCCAAAGAATATTATTATATTAAGTCTTGGGGCTCATCAAGATGTTTTTTAAAAACTGTGAGACAAGCTCTTCTGTTCTTTTTGGTCAGCGGTGGTTTTCTCCTTGGAACTCTCCCATGGATGCCATTTTTTCCCCTTTTCTCTGACCTTAACTGACACAAGTGAGGCCAGCAGTCCTAGATATTGTTCTGAGATCTTTTGTGACCTCCTGGATGAGTTGCTGAGCTCTTGGAGTAAAATTGGTAGGCCGGCCACTCCTGGGAAGGTTTGCCACTCTTCTAATTTTTCTCCATTTGTGGATAATGGCTCTCACTGTGGTTTGCTTGAGTCCCAACCCTTAGAAGTGGTTTTGTAAGCCTTTCTAGCCTGATCAGTTTCACTGACTTTTGATCTGTTCTTGAGTTTCTTTATATCTTGGCATGTTGTGATGCTTCCTGAGATCTTTTAGCCTACTTCACTTTGTCAGATGGTTCTTTTTAAGTAATTTCTTGATGCAGCAGGTCTGGCACTAATCAGGTCTGGATGGGTTAATCACTGTTAATTCATGATTTAAGAAGGGGGGCAATTTTCACATAGGGTCAGGAAGGGGAAACATATTTTTTCATGGCACTGTATGATAAAGAAACTATTTAAAAAAAAACTATTCACTTAAATTTTATGAGCAAGCACTTGGCAACAGTGGGAAGGAAAACCTCCCCTTTAACAGGAAGAAACCTACCGCAAAACCAGGCTTAGGGAGGGGCAGCCATCTGCTGCCACCGGTTGTGGGTTAGGGGAGAGAGACAGGACAGATGACACAAGAGAGCCAGATATTAACAATAACTAATTATTAAATGAAGAGTGGGGTATTAAATAGAGTAAAAGGAGGTGAATGAAAAAGAAATACTCACTGCATTATGGGAACCCGCCCCCCCCAGCAGCCTAATCCTACTGCAGCATAACGAAGGGATGGTTCAGGGCCCTAACTATATGCTTTCTCAAAAGGAAAGTTTTAAGCCTAATCTCAAGAACAGAAAAGGTTGTCGGTCTCCTGAATCCAAACTGGGAGCTGGTTCCAGAGAAAAGGGGCCTGAAAGCTGAAGGCTCTGCCTCCCATTCTACTCTTCAGTATCGTACAGTAGGAACAACAAGTACTGTAAGCCAGCAGTCTGAGAACAAAGTGATTAACAACAAACAAAGTTCTCTATTTGGGTGATATGGTACTATGATGTCTTAAGATAAGATGGACCTTATATGTGAGGAGAAGGATTTTAAATTCTGTTCTAGATTTAACAGAAAGCCAATGAAGAGAAGGCAATATGGGAGAAATATGCTCTCTCTTTCTAGTCCCTGTCAGTACTCGAGCGTCTGCATTTCATAGCAGCTGAAGGCTTTTAGGACGGCCCGATAGTAATTAATTACAATAGTCCAGCATATAAGTAATAAATGCATGAATTAGCTTTTCAGCATCACTCTGAGACAAGTTGTTTCTAATTTTAAAGATATTACACAAATGCAACAAAGCAGTCCTACATATCTGTTTAATATGTACATTGAAGGACAGGCAGTATTCACCTTTGTTCACCTGCTTCACCTTACGTTGTCTCAGAGTGGATAGGAGTAGTTCAAACATACTGCGATCACTGATTTAAAATAAATATTGGTACTGGTATTCCTACTTCCTTTGCCCTTGCTGCTGGATCCATATTAGCTCTCAGCCTGCTGTTGACACGCTGTGGGAAAACACCAGGAGATACAGTGTCTCTTTGAACACCGCTATTGAGGGTCACCAAAATTAAGAGGATAAGGCGTCAGGCAATAGGTGTAGGCTTTGCATAACTCAGTCATGAAACCTTCCTGCTTAAACTAATCTCAGAGTACATTTTAGATTCTTCTCATGCTGTGAAAGATATCAAATGAAAAACATACTGTGAAAGTACTGTGTAGAGCAGGTATTTTCACAGTTATGCATGAAAGTTTTAAAGGCATAACCTATGGGTTTATCAAATTGACCATCACGCTGTTATAATCCAGACAGTTTATAGGGGGTTATAGTCTCAACAAAAGCCTAATATATGTTTCACTTTTTAAAAATGTATCTATATACCAGACTGTGGTTGTTTGTTGAGATAGAATTAGACCAACACTGTGTTGCCTTGACTGTCATCAGCTTTTATCATTGTCATGATTTACCTGACTGATGAGTCTTTGGAAAATAGCTGTAAGACAAAGAGTGAGAGGGGGGAGAGTGATGGCTGTTCATATGCATTGCTGCAAACGGGTGGCAGTGACGAGAGACAAAGCACGACATAACTAGAGACAAACACAACAGATACAGAGGGAGATTGACGAGTGAAATCAGCAGCAGCGTGATTAATGTGACAACCTTTAAGAAAAGGTTATGGATCCGAAGGGAACACTAATGTCTGTAGGACATGGAGGAGAAGCAGAGGGGAGAAAGGGCAGGAGTCAACTAAGGTGAAAAATTACAGGAATACTTCATTCATGTGGAGTACTGTACTCTTTACTCTGTCTTCAGGAGTCTACACAGGAGTCAACTCGTGGATTATTTCACTCTGCTAAGCATTTCTTGAATGCAGAGCAGTGTGACTGAGACATGTTCAGCCATGATTCAATATGATAAGTAAAAAACACACACACAACCACGCTGTAATGCACAAGCAATAGTTGTAGTATATTGTCCTAAACACTTGGAAGATTACTAATGCATAAAAATGTACTAGTTACAATTATACTAAATGTATTCCATTAAACATTTCTATTTTTATTTCTAATGTCAGTAATATAAAGTAATGTAGCAGTTATAACAGCTTTTGACTGTGAAGGGTGGACTTTTTGTTTTGGGCATTTCTCTGCCAATAAATATGAGCAATAAAGTTCAAGTGTGTGAGGACCATTGTTAGGTATTATTTATTCATCATTAAGCAATTTTGTCAATTTTCTCATTAGTTTAAGATTTAAGCAAATGTTTTGCCAACTGCGATTAACACTGACCACATTTAGTCAGGCTTGTTATTGACAGCAGTGGTTATTTTTGTTTGGCTTGAGCCTTACATGATTATTTGCTGGCAAGTTCATTTTTAGTTCACTTGCGTCACTTGCCACAAAAAAAGGGATTAAACAACATTAAAAATTAACTTTTTTGGCAGAATTTAAGATTAGTAGTGCTTCATTTACGTTGCATCAAATTTGGTGGAGTTGCAGGTGAGAATTTTTGGAGCATAACATCGGTGTCGCTCACTCGTTACTGCCGATTGTTGTTCGGTCTCTTTTTTACAGCTTTGATTAGATGAAAATAAAATCGTCAGTGTTTGAGGGAGTTTTTCTAGTCACACTCTCAACTGATAATAAGCAAACTGAGACTTATTTTATTAAAAGTTCCCCCAAGTTTCTCTCATCTGTAGTGCCCAGAGGTTGTTCATTTTCACCTCACAGTTCTGCAGCTGTTACTGATAAAATTTGCGATTTTTTTTCCCTCCCAGTAGAAATTACATACAATACCCTAGAGCTTAAGAGACTCTGATTGGCTAATTAGTAACTAGTGGAACTAACACTCATGTATCATGTCTCAACACCTAACCCATTTGAATTGCTGAACAAATTCAAGTTGTGAGGTTGATTTGAATGCTGCTTATAAACACAGTCAGGTCTCTCTAGTGAAATAATTCACACTGTTTTAACTTTAGCTGAAAATTGTATGTTAATGTTCACATCACTCAAAGTATGACGTTGGCCAAGAACACCTTAATGGCCTCTGTAGACACGTAGCGTGTAACTTCAGCATCTAACGGAGG
Source organism: Bujurquina vittata (assembly GCA_015106715.1). NCBI lineage: Eukaryota > Metazoa > Chordata > Actinopteri > Cichliformes > Cichlidae > Bujurquina > Bujurquina vittata. The sequence continues at coordinate 31,529 of VUQK01044426.1, forward strand.
AATCTAGTTGGGGTTTTTCAAGCATTTCATCCTCTTCACTCACACGCTAACCACAATTCCTGGTTGTTGCTCTAAAGGGCTGAGAAAATGACACAGGGGGAATAAGCTACACAGAACACAGAGCAGGGGGAAGTCGTAAGAATTAATAGGAATCTATAAATTAAAATGGGATAGAATGCAATCAAACAGACATTAAAGGTGATACACTCATTTGTAATCCTTAAAGTCTTGCACAAATCAGGCAGCGCTGATCATAAATACACTTTGGCTCACATGAGACAAGGTATTAAATTAAGTGGTGCATTTTAGCAGAGTTAAAATAGACAGACAACAGAGAGCGCCGAGATATTTTGAATAGGTAATGATAAGGAATGTCCACAAAATACTGGGATGTATGAATGAAATTTTGATTCTGTTGTTTTCATCCACGTTAACTGTAACAAGGAGAGTTTGATGTTGCATGTCATCCACAATCATGGCTGATCGTCGTAGCTCTCGATCGTGGCTGTTTTAATCATGGAAAAAGCTTCATATATTAACAGTAATAAGATGCAAAAACATGTTTTTCTTGATTCTCCTGGACCACAGAGGAACACTGGAGAGAGATCAAGGCTGTTACTTTGTGAGAATAAATCAGAGAAGTCAAGAGACAGTAAGAGCTTCCTACCCCGACACCCCCACCCCACCACACAAGCGCGGTGTCTACATCCCAACAGCATTAGTCAGTCCCATTGTTGTACTGGGACCTGGTCTGTCTTTACTTATTTACTGCTCACTGTGTTAGCCTTTGCTCTGAACCACTTTTTGCCCGGTTCACAGCAATATATTGTTTTGCTTTTCCCTATTGTCTAGCCCACCCTCAAGCACCTACAACAATATCCAACTCCCACACACGAATGTCTTGATAAGTGAGTTCAGTTTGTCCACTTTCAAACAAGATGAGCTCAGGCTGAAAGTGAAATGTCCTTTTTCAGCAGCCTGCAATCAAGGAGAAGCAGTGGGCTGAAATTGTGTCACTGAGGCTAATTACAGGCAATTAAAAGCCAGTCGTCTGTTCACTGTCACTGGCTGAGGATAAAACTATCTGTTCCTTTATGTTGCATGGGTTTAGGGGGTTACATTTCTGTGACAATAGTCATTGAACAGCATCTCAGGGGTTGGCAGTTTCAGTCCATTGGGGAATTTGTTGGCCACTCAACAACTGAATAAATTCCTATGAAATTTTTATACAAATTTTTATGGTTCATACAGCATGAATGCAAATTACTTCCCTCACCCCCTGATTTTTCTTGTATCCTCCGTGGGGTTAACGTTTTTGTTTTTGGGAAAATGTTTCATGTTAGTGTTTGGATGTATAGCCACATAATCCAAACTAATTTCAAGAATAATTTACCCCCTCGCAGTGCATTTTTAATAACCCAACTCTCCGATATATCCCACAGTGCAAGGGCGTAGGAATGAGTTTACTATTGGGGGGGACACATATCGGAAACCTGACAAATCCATAAATACTCAAAGCAAAGCATAAAAAATGCTATATTGATCACGTCTATCATGACATATATATATATATATATTTAATTTTTTTTCCTGGTTTAACACCCAGGCCTGATATGTATACATTATATATCTTGTATGCTGTCAACCAGTGTTGTAGTCAAGACCACCTAACCCGAGACCGAGACAAGACCAAGACCGGAGTGTATCGAGACCGAGACAAGACCAAGACTTTTAGGGTCCGAGACCGAGTCAAGACCGAGACCAAGGGAGGCCGAGACCGAGACAACACCAAGACCGGTGCCGCACTTTACATGACACAATAAAATGTGAAACATGATCAAAATCACTTCTCAAATTGATCTGAAAGATCCACATTCTCATAAAACAGCTAGATATTAAACACTCAAAGCTGAAATAAATATAACCATCTTTATTTAATGCTCCTGGGTAACTTCCATCATTTATCACAGAACGTAAATCAATTATTCATAGTTCATCACAATAGTCTTTACTTTTCTTTGTCTTTCATAAACAATACATAAAGTTTGTTGTTTTTAAACCAACAACAATCTTTGTGAAAATGGGTGCTGTTTCAAAACCACATGGCTAAATATGAAAAAC